>VURO01001565.1:0-16613 GCA_015108175.1 Pelvicachromis taeniatus
GCGAAGCCGGTCAGCGCTCTCGCACGGTTCTGGCTCGTCATAGGCTAGCTCATCCTCGAGTTCCATACGGTCTGCCCAGCTAATCGCGGGGACGTCGACCGGGAAATCCTCATCTTCGGACCCGGACGAAGCCGGGGCTCCAGACTCGGAGAGGAGAGGGTCACGATGTGCAACAGCCACGCGACCAAGCACGCGCTCCACGAACTTTACCCGTCTCTCTAGGGTTGAGCGCCGGAGCTGGCGACAGAGCGCACAAGCTTCGGGCTCTGCCAACGCTCTCCTAGCGTGGACGACACCTAGGCAGACAGGGCAAGCGTCGTGCTGGTCGCTGACGTGCAAGGTGAATTCGCATCCCTGAGGACAGGGGCGAACAGAGGACTTCTGCTTCGAACGCTTCGGTTCAGGGTCCATGTCGAAACACGAACCAAGTGCTGCACGAGAGAAACTCGAACCAGCGCTCCGCGGGCAGCCTACGCACCAACTGCGCGGTGGAGGCTAACACCAACAGGGGCAGTTTAGCTAGGACGAGTCGGCAGCCAACGGAGCTAACCAGCATTAGCTAGCTAGCTCAACGCAGTAAGGTGTTCTCAGTGAGGTGAAGAGCGTAAGAACTGGGGGATGACAGTGATGACAGCGGCTATAAATGTGTGGGCGGGGCCACGCCCGTGTCATCTGCCTTAAAGGCGTGTATAAAGGTTTCTTCAGCCAGGACAGGCATGATATCCCATACTTATGTGTTGTACCGAGTGAATCGACTGAAAGGGAACATTGCAGTTTGAAGTGTTTCTTCCTTTTGTATAGTGTTCCCATTATTACAGGTAGCAGCAGAGCTGTAGCTATACTTGCATTTCTACATGTTATTGTCATTGTCCAGTATCTTCATTGTCTGCTTCACACTACATCAGTGTTGGGTTCTTTTGACACCCTCTGCTCATTCTTTTATTACTGTTCTTTCATGTTTTAGTTTCCATCTTTAATGGGTTTCCTCTTTGGTGTTGCATCTCCAGCACAACCTCTGTCATCTCTCTCCTAAAGTACTTTGTCTCCCTGCTGGGCTTGGAGTCCCAGTCTGTCTCTCCCTCTTGGCTCACATACCTTTTTTTTTTTATCCATTATGTCCCTTACAAGTACTTTCCACCGCCATTAACAATTTTTGCACTCATGTTGTCAGATTTGTCCTTCAGCTCTGTTTCTGTAACATCCAGTCTGTGGGATGTTACGGCCACCATTCGGGCGTGTGCCTTCCTCCTGTCTGTTCTGTGTGTTTATGTGTACCATCACTGCACAGGTTCAAAAAGCCTGTACGTTTCATTTTCCCGCCAAAACTATTGTTTGCATCTTTGTAAAATTATGCTTGTCTAGACTGAATTTCCAATCTGAATAGTTTGGAAATCTCATACTCTTTTATTACCCTGTTTAAAAGCTTGTGTGAGCGTGCGCGTGTGTGTGTGTGAGCGTGCGCGTGTGTGTGTGTCTGCGTGTGTGTGTGTGCCTGCGTGTGTGCGTGTGCCTGCGTTTGCGTGTGTGCGTATGCCTGCGTTTGCGTGTGTGTGTGTGCCTGCGTGTGCGTGTGTGTGTGCCTGCGTGTGTGTGTGTGTGTCTGCGTGTGCTTGTGTGTGTGTGTGTGTGTGTGTGTGTGTGTGTGTGTGCCTGCGTGCGTGCGTGCGTGTGTGTAAAGAGAGAATGTTGTGTTGTATTGGGTGCTGTGTGGCCTGTGCTCTGCCCGCTCCTGTCTGTTCAAACGATCTACTCTTTCTCCTTGAAGCCTACTAGAAGCATGAGGGTAATCTGCCAGGTAAAGTACTGCTCTTTCCTGCTTTTTCACCTCACCCTGCTTCACTGAGGCTACGATAACATTTCTGCAACGTCCTGCCAACATCCCTCAGGCCATCTTTGTTGCCTCCCTGCTTTGACTGATCATTTCAAATCGACTGACTTCTTGTCACTTAATGTCATTTTAATCCCAAATAAAATGAACATGATCCCAATGGATTATGACATATCATCACATGTGTTGCAAACTTAACCTGGCTGTTTGGTGTGGATCTTGTGAAAATGAAATCACTGCCCAGTGTATATGTGCTTTTTTTTTTTCTTTCTTTTCTTAAGTATGCATGCAATTATATGCTGCGGCAGTGCTCACATATTTATTAAGAAATATGACCCTTTTATTTTACTCTTTGAGTTAATGCTTGTGCTATAATATGTTTTGTTGGACTTTTTTGTTTTATAAAATCTGGTTGTGTGTTGAGTAAAAATAGTTTCCAACTTGTATAGATTTAATACATTTAATGACAAAACAATAATTTTCTTCCATTTGAACTATTGTCAAATGAAAAACAACTTAAAATAAAGGTAAAGGAAATAAACTTAATAAAATAATACGGTCCTTAGCAGCTCTTAAAACTGGGAGGTAAAATCTAAGCCAAAATGCAAAAGCAATGTGTGAGAAAACAAAGTACATCTTTACTGTTTCCAAAAGAACTACAATGGCAAAAACATTCAACAGTTGCCAGTCTTTTTAGGGGTGGCTGTCCCAGAAAATTCACAACAAGGTCAGACCGTGCAGTGCTCATAGAAACTGCAAAAAACCTCACAAAAGCTAAATGTCAGACTCTGCAGTCATCAGTTAGCATGTTAAATGTTATGGCTTAGGTTTGCAAAGTTACATCTGAACAAAACCCTAAGACTTCTGGGAGAATGTGCTTTGAAAAGACAAGAACAAAGTAGAGATGTTCAGCCATAATGCACAGCAGCACCTTTGGTAAAAACCAAATGTGGCAAATCAGCAAAAACACCTCAAACCAACTGTCAGGCTCTGGACTAAACCACTACGGATTAAATTGGGGGGATTCCAAAAGTAGTTCATACTGAAAATTACACAGACAAATGCAAAACAAGTTAAAATAAAAAGAAAGTAAGTTCAGGTAAGTCAAATGTGAGGCCATCTGTCTGACGCCTAAAGCATGACTGAAAGTGGGTCATGTAATATTTATTTTTTTTATTAGTCCTTTGTTTATCCAGGTAAAAAATCTAATTGAGTTTCACAATCTAATTTCCAAGAGAGCCTGGCATAATTATAGAATAATGATCCCAAGCAAAAATACAACAGGCTGACTGAAAAAGAAAAGAATCAAGGTGTTGCAATGGCCCAGTCAAAGTCAACCTGATTGAAATGCTTTGGCGTGACTTTAAGAGAGTTGTACATAAATAGATGCCTCCAAACCTTAACAGCCTAGGGCAACATTATGAATTAGAGTGGGCCAAAATTCCTCCATATTTTGATAGACAGATGAAACATGATTTCTTCATGTTTTTTCTTCTAAAGGGGACTAGCTTACAAGCTGTTAAAAATTAGAATATACTTAGATTTTCACTCTGCTTCTGTATTTTGGCTTATGTTTTGTTAAATAAATAGTGACATGCCAAGACACATCACGTGTTGTTCATATCAGGTTGTATTTACCTAATTCTGTTCTGTTCTGATGTGTAAGAAATTTAGAATAGATAGTTTCCCCCCCCCGAAAATAAATAAATATACTGATATACAGTAGCAAATAGCATTTTCCACTCCTCTAGAATTAGCAAATGATCATTCTCGGAAACAATAGAACATTAAATGTATTGATTCAAGGTGTGATCAAAAACACACAGGGACATTCACATTTTCTGGTCTAAAATCAGTTTTTCCCGCCACCTTCAGACTGTTTTCAGTGCTGCTGCTATTTTTATATCCCTCAGAGGAAGTCCTGTTCTCTCCCTTTGCACGTGTGCCTCTGTGATGCACTGGATCTCCTCCAGTGGGTCAAATCAGTGATTTCTTACCATAATGTGGCATGTAGTGCCAGTTGTGAGCGACGGTTGTGTTGCAGTGGTAAACAAAAATGACGATGTGGGTGGTTCCATTGAATGTTCCTGTTCAGATTTCTCAGGTCAGTAGTCAAACTCTGAGTTGACAACAATCATAACAATCCTGCTCCTGGTTCCTGAAAACTGCTTGGCTTAGTTGATGTTTGAAGTTTGATGTACACAGTGGTCATAATGGGATTTTCATAGAGCCAATAAAAATAGCAGCAGCAGTGAAAGTGGTCCAGAGCTGCACAAGAAGATGAACGAGCTCAGATAAATTAAATCAGGTACGTTTTTTGATATTTGTGGGCAAGTTCCTGTTCGCACCTCATGTAAGTTAAAAAGAAAGCACACAAAATATTCCACTGACTTGCCCTTTGACCCTCGTATATATGAATTTGTATTTAACAATATTTGATCACGCAAACTGTGTTCTATTAACAATTTTGTAGAGTTAAAGCCCAGTGTCACCATAGCTAACAGGCGTAATAACTTTATATCATGTTTCCCTCTAAGCCCTTTAAATGCACAGTAATTATACTTAGTTCCACAACTCAGTTGTTTTTTTTCCCTTGCATTTTTTTTAGGAGACGTACATAGAAATCCAGACAGAGCATCTCCCTCAGCTGCTGTTGCGGATGGTAGCAGCCCTGACCTGTCACCTGCAGTCCCTGGGCCTCGGCGAGCTCACACACTGCCTCCGTCTGTGCTCCAAGATTCTTAGCAAGGTGCAACCTCCGCTGGTCTCCCCTCTGGCCCTGCCGTCTGGCCCTCAGGCTCAGGGCCTCTCCAGCTCTATTGGCAAGCCATCAAACTCAGCAAGGGACAAAAACAGAGACACAGAGGACAAACAGGTGATTAAAATGTATTTAAATGTTTCAGGGGTGTAAAAGGGAGTTTGTGTTCCTGATCACGGGAAAAAGATAATAATTGGAAAGTGTCAGGGTTAATGACAGTAAAGAGATTCAAAGTTAAAAATAAAGCACTAAAAGAGAAGTGAGTGTTCTGCCAAGCTCTGACTTTGTTCAGTCTCTGATCCTTTTAAAAAACATAGACCTTGTTGCTGTCGTACACAGATCAAACCTTAATTTGACTGGCTTCCTCTACAAGTTATTGGCCAAAAACCCATCAGCTTAGTCTCTGATGGTGTGTCCTGGTCCATGAACAGGGCCTCTTGGTGCCTTCTGCCAGCCTTCTGGCCTGTGCTGTCTTTGACTGGGTGGCCCTGCCATCCCACGCTCCCTTGACAGAGTCATTTGAAGACTATTCAGAACAAATGCCTCATTCGGCTGTTGAGGTCCTTCTGGTCCCTGTCCAACAACCTGGTTGTTTTAAGTGTTTGTAAGCCTATTGAGCCATGATTTAAAGTTCAGTCAGTTCAGTGCTCAGAGCTGGAGAGGGCCATGACTATTTGAGAGAGATAGAGACCCATGAGGGGCTTGAAAGAGGACAAGTAGAAAGGCAGAAGATGGTTACCCAACAGCTGAGCCCGGCTCGCTTTTTCCTCTGAGGATGTAGAGGAGTAAACTAGCTCGAGATGTCTCTGGGGTTTGCCATGTCCATCAGAGTGGAAACATTCTGCATACATCCACTGAATACTGTAACACCCCCACCCCTACACCCACTCTGAGGGGCATATAGAGAACATTCTACCAAACATGCCATCTGAGTCCAGGGTCCATAATGTACACACTACCTCAATCAAAATATATCCCAGGAAGACTCAAGGCCCCCAAAGGACGACCAGAATAAAGAAATATAAGAACTTAAGTCTGTCAGTCTGTCTGCAGCAGGATGCTCCCTCAGGTCAGCCCCAGCAGCTGTGTATGCAGCCTTACTATATAAAGACCAGTGTAGTCATAAACGTTATGTGTCTGCTGCAAGGCTGCCACTATTTTAGCTAACAGTTAATCACACAGTGATTATTTACTGAAGAGTGTGCATATTTATTATGGATAAAGTTAGTCATTTTCTTCTGAGGCTTCACTATATGAACGATAAACTGCACTTCCTGGAAGTGTCTTTAGATTATATTATAGATGGAGATTGAGTTATATGAGCAGTGTTATAGCACTGTTATTTCATTAAGTTGCAAAGAGAGAAACAAATTCTGTATCATGCAGCAAAAACTTCAAAAAATGTTGCCATATGATGTCTTACCATTTCTGCAATGCTTTATGGAGTCAGATGTAAAAGAAAAAATGCTATTAGACAAATGTATAATGTACTACTTGGATGTAATTTCTCTTGATCGGTGTTGAGGTTACATCTGCTTTTTATGTTATTGTAGAGCAAAGGGTCTGCTGTGACAGTGTCCATGATGATGCTTCAAAACATTGCTACACCTATCATTCAGCTCTGCACCTTCTTTCTTTGTCATTTTTCTTGATAGACTCTCCCTTCCACTCTGGAGGGCCCTGGCACTGAGGATGTCTTCGAGGATGTGGAAAACACTCCCAGCTGTCGCTCCTCCGAGAGTGGCTTCACGGAGTTTGTCCAATACCAAGGAGACGTCTCTGAAGAGGCAGAGCACACCCCTCATTCGCACTCCACAGTCAGAACAGGCCGTCGCTCCTCAGGGCCATGTCATACTAAACCTCTGGACAAACCAGTCATGCAGTGCTGCCTGGAGCACTTCCAGCAGTTTCTCTCCCGCCTCATCACCTTATACATTATCCCAGGGCAGGTGAACAAAGTCGAGGATCACAGAGGCGAAGTGGCACACTCAGGGCTTCTGGTTTCAGAGAGCTCCCAGAATAGCGATCATGCGGATGGTTGCTCAGGCTCTGGGATGGTCCAGAAAGAGTGCATTGCTGCCTTCACGGCTGCCTGCCAGCTCTTCCTTGAATGCTCCAGTTTTCCCGTCTACATCGCAGAGGGAAATCTCAAGTCCTCACCCACACAGGAAGAACTGCTTGGTAGGTGCAGTCTCTATTAATAAATGCACTAATGGGTGCATACAGTTGTACATCATTGTAAATAAGAACAAGGAAAGTTTGTTGAAATGAGTTTATGCTAGTTAAGTCTTTAAAATGTTTTTTGTCCCTCCTGCATCCGCGCAGAGAGTGAGCAGGTCCGGCTCCCGCTGTGGCTCCAGACGCTGATGGATGCCTGTTGCCTGGCCAGTGACTTCAGCTTGCAATGTGTAGCCATATCCCTCCTCATGGATCTAGTGGGGCTTACCCAATCTGTTGCCATGGTGACTGCTGAAAGTGTGGCATCTGGCGCCAGCTCCGAGACCGCCCAGCCCATGAGTCCGAGCCAGGGTCGAGTGGCTGTAGTCATCAGGCCACCGCTCACTCAGGGAATCCTAAAGCACATTGCTGACAAGACAGATTTCTTCAAGGTAGAGATCTGGTTTCAGATTGCAGTGGAATTATTTGGCTTATTTTTCTTTACTCTTCTGACCCCATTTAATATTTTGCTCAGTCGGTGGCTCTGATTTTGTGGGACCAGCTGAGTGAGGGAACACCTCAGCACCATCAGCGCAGCGTGGAACTTTTCTACCAGCTCCACAACCTTGTTCCTTCCTCCAGCATCTGCGAGGACGTCATCAGCCAGCAACTCATGCACAGGGACAAGGTCAGCATAGTGCACACATTACCAGGCAAGAATCAGACAAAGGAAATCCATGCTGAATCACGTTTGTCTTTCAGCAAATTCGTCTGGAGGCCCACGTTAAATTCTCTGTGCTGTGGCATTTAACGCGAGATTTGAACATCACCAAGTCTTCTCCGTTTAGTCGCACATTTGACAGGTACACGTGAATCTGCTGATCATATGCAAATTGTGCTGATAAAAGTATCCCCCATTAGTAGATTTAATAACCCTTTTTCTTAAATTCCTTTTCATTTTTCCTTTGTCTTACTGTTGTCTTCTCCTCGCTTCATCTGTCTTTATCCCTCAGATCTCTCTTCATAATGCTGGACTGCCTGAGCTACTGGGATCCATGTACTAGCGCAGTTGGTCGGGCTTGGCTGAATCAGGTCCTTCAAAGACATGACATTGCCCGGGTCCTTGAACCACTCCTCCTCCTCTTGCTCCATCCCAAGACCCACCGAGTCTCCATTCAGAGGGTGCAGGCGCAGCGCCACTTGGCCCAAGTCTTCCCTGAACCGTCTGAACGGGAGCCATCAGAACTCCTTTACAACAGAGACTCTGGCTTCTCAGACAGTGAGCACTAACCTTTAACTGTCTTTTGGAAATTTGGCTTCACTTTGGTTCGTTATGTAAATATTCCTTTTATCGCTTTCTTACTTTTATTTAGACTTCAATCAGATCCAGAGTGAGAGGATTGGACATGAAGATCTCCGAGGCTTGACAGTGGGTGACATGGAGCCGTTCTGCCTGACTGTAAACCCCTTGAGTGACAGCCTGTCCATAATGAGCCTGAGCAGTGAGAACTTGCATCTAGCTGGTGAATATCAACCTGCTCACCAACAGGGGGAGCCTCATAGTTCAGACTCCACTGGTTCTCATTCTTCTACAGTGGAAAATGGCAGCTTCGAGGAACCAGAGGGAGTCAAAAGCACGATAAATGGCTCAGACTCACAACCTGGATCCTCAGATGACCCCTCTGAGGATTCTATAGAGGAAGTTGTGTCTTGTGTTATAGGTGAACTCATCGACAGAGTTCTACAGCTAGTTGATGAGGGCTCTCTTGAAGTGTCATCTCCACCTGAAAACTGGCCCCAAACCGACACTGACAGCACCTCCTCAGATACATCCACTGGTACCCGTCTGGACTCTGGGCTTCCTCTTTGTTCCAACCACCAGACTGTGCCGGAGATGTTGGCTGAAGGCACGCTGGAATTTCTCACCATCACACCGGCTGATATGTCAGCAGACGGACAGCACAAAGAGGGCATTACCCGCCATAGTTCCTCTCCTTCCATCGTCACATTGCCAGACAGCTCCAACCCAGCCACCCCGGACCACACCCTTCAGGTGGACGACCCTCAGGCCCGCAAACGTAGCCATAGCAGCATCCAGCTTAGCCTTAAAGGGAAAATTATGGAGAAGCTGGCAGACAAGTCTCCAGGGGCAAAGCCAAAGATCAAGAAGGCTAAGAGGAAGGAGGAGGAGAGGCAGAGGAAGGCAAATCAAGCAGACAAACTGCGCCCGCCCAGTATTTTCTTTGGTGATAGTTTAGATCTAGAGAACTGGTACAGCTGTGGGGAAGGTGAGGTATCAGAGATAGAGAGCGACACAGGCTCACCCAGCGGGGGCTCTGGAATGACTGTTGGGGGTGTCAGCGTTACAGGACGCAGATCATCCTCTGCCCCACCTCGTTTTAACATCCACCCTCTCTACCAGCATGTCCTCCTCTACCTCCAGCTTTATGACTCCTCCCGGGCACTCCACGCCCTGTCTGCCATTGCAGCCATGCTTAGAGCTGCTCCCTCAGGGTTTGTAAGCGCCATCTCCACCACCAGCATCAACAACACCTACACCCCACAGCTGTCTTTGCTTCAAAATCTCCTAGCCCGTCACCGGGTTTCTGTCATGGGCAAAGACTTTTACTGCCCCATTTCCCAGGACTCACACTCCCATTCGTTCCGCAGTGCAATGTACCTGGAGATCATCATCTCACTCTGTCTCTACTTCCTAAGAAGTTATTACTCTGCTCATGTGCCTACAGGCCCTCAGGACTTGGCTGGGAACCGGGCCATGCAGTTAACCAGTGTGGAGGTATTAACTCTCCTTTTCAGTGAGCTAGCCAAAGTCACCGGTGGCTCAGCGAAGGGCTTTGCCAGTTTTATAAGCGATGTTCTCTCTAAGTGCAAAGTTCAGAAGGTGGTTCTACACTGCCTTCTCTCTTCCATATTCAGTGCTCAGAAATGGCACGAGCAGAGGGTGGCAGGGGTCAACATGGCCACAGTGGAAGAAGGTCTATCTGAGGACAGCATTATCAACCTGTCAGAAGACCAGATAGACAGCTGTAGTGCAGTCCAGGCCCAGCTGCTCAGACTGCTGCAGAGTCTTGTTGTGCTTGAGCACAGGGTCCTTCTGCCAGCTGATGAAGGAGCAGAACCTGTAGGAGGAGGGGCAGGAGGTGGAGGGACAGGAGCCAGTGCTGGAGCAGGGTTTGAGATACTGGGTGGGGAAGTGGAGCATGTGAACCCTCAGCAGCCAATGACATCACTGCAGTACCTCCACGGACAGCCTATTACAGCACAGGGTATGTTCCTTTGTTCGGTCATCAGGGCCTTGCATCAGCACCACGCATGCAAGATGCACCCACAGTGGATCGGACTCATCACAGCCACCCTACCCTACATGGGGAGAGTGCTAAGGAGGGTTGTGGCCTCGGTCACTCTGCAGCTGTGCAGGAACCTGGATAATCTTCTCCATCAGTACCGCTATGAGACTGGGATCACTGACACCAGGTATTAATGTCTGGATGGATCTTATTAACTACATAACAGATCAGCAGCACATTGCAGTAAAATTCCATGGCTTGGTCACCAGATGGCAACCTTGACCATCTTATGTAGTGACTCACTTGCAAGTCAGTTTCTCTAAAATGTCTCTAGAATTTGTAAAATGCTTTGTTTGTGTGTTCATTAGAAATATTTCATGTTTAAACTGCTTCTTCGACATGCTTTTTAGACCACAGTGGATGGCTCTCTGCATTCCTCCTGACCTGATTCTGACTTTGCTAGAGGGTGTGACAGCCATCATCCATTACTGCCTACTGGATCCCACCTCCCAGTACCACCAGGTGGGGGCATCATGCACCGCATGATTGCAGCAGACTGCATTCTAATACCTCAGTGAACATTTATAGGCCTTTACATAGACTCATTTAGGGAAAGCAATTCCTTCTTTGTATTTTAGAATAATGGTTTCTTTATTTGATACATTAATAAGGATAATCATTATAAAATTTTACACATTTTCTGTTTCATTGTCTAAAGCTTTGCAGTATACCAGCATTCAGTCTCTTTCTCTATGTTCTGCTGATAAGTTACAAGTGAGCGTTGATCAGAAGCACCTGGCCGAGGCTCGATCAGGCATCCTGTCCATCCTCCACACCATTATGTCTTCTGTCACCCTCCTTTGGAGTGTCCTCCACCAGGCTGATAACTCTGACAAGCCAGCTGCTGCCTCTGCTGCTTCCACATCTAACATCAACCTTGGCTCCACTAAGGTATATAAGTCAATATGTATTCATGGTTGTCTAGTCTGTTTGGTCTTATAGTTAGACTGCACAAATTGGGTGAAAAGAGCCTCTAGTATTAAGACTTTTAGAAGATTTTTATTAATAGATTTTTTTCAGATAACTTGCAGAAGTACTTTTTCTTTCACATAAATCTGAAATGCCTTTGGCATCAGTACAGGCACAGAGACCAAATATCGAAAAGGAACTTGAATAATGGAGTTTTATCTTGGTCTCTTGTAGTTGTCTGTTAATTCTTGGTTTACCCATTCAACTCACGTGTGAAAGAAGTAGAGCTGTTACAGTGATCTGATCATTTAGTATCTGGTCTGTCGACAGGTCTGGAACAAGCACTGTAAGTTAATGTGATGATCTATCCTAGTGAAGTGATGCTGCTCTTAATAGTTGGTTTAAATGGAAAGAATGATTTGTAGGCATGAGCAACAACACCGTAAAATCTGCAAGTTGGGCCCAAATAAAGGCAGATAGCCTGATAACTACCTGTGTGTAGTTAGCTAACATGAACAGTTGCTGCTTGGCTTTATAATCATAAAGAATACTAAAAATGAATCTCATTATTGGTGCTTAAGGATTTTCTTTCTGCAATTATAGATACTTATTTGCCCCTTACAGATAACATTTCATGTTTTAACTGAGGTGGGAATCATGTCCTGCAATTGAAATAATTTGTAAATATAACAGGCCTTGGTTACTTTTGTACTTTACATATGGGAAGTGCAAGGCCCAGTAGAAATGTTCTTTAATAGTTTATTGTGTAACTTATATGTTCACTGTGGAAAGTTGCGTGTGATACATTTTTGAATATGACATGTGGGACAAGAGGTTTTAGGAGAAGTAAACTGTTTGCTGCTGTATCATCGAAAAGATATCAGCACTCTGCAAGATACACTGAATTTATAGGATGTTGATGGTAGAAGTATGGTTAATGTTTGTGCATTGTTTCTGCAGAACCTCCGTCAGCAGATCCTCGAGCTGCTGGGTCCAATCTCCATGAATCATGGTGCTCATTTTATGGCAGCTATAGCCTATGTTTGGAATGAGAGGAAACAGGTCAAGACTCCAGTCAGAAATAAGGTATAAACAATTAAAATGTGGAAGATCGTCTCAGTGCCTCCATTTGAAACTATTTAAGTAACACAAAATATGTTTTGTTTGCTGTAGTAACTAACAAAGTGTGGTTATTTCTATAAGCATGCTGAAGTTATTTATTTTCAAATTGAAAGGTGGGAGCGCCACATTTGTTATCGTTCTCTCAATAGGAGTGCTTAACCATGCTGCAGTATGCCTCGGTTTGAATACACTCTTGAAAGCATTGTATTTCTTCCACTGAGTCTGAATGACTTCCTTTCAGGTGATTCCTGTAGCCAGTGAAGAGCAGCTGCTGCTGGTTGAGCTGGTTCGCTCTGTCAGCGCCATGCGCACTGAGACTGTAATGCAAACAGTCAAAGAGGTCCTGAAACAGCCGCCTGCTATCGCCAAGGACAAGGTTGGTGTTTCTGTGTTTTGGAGTTTGTTGCTCAAGTCAGTCTTTATTTGTTTTTGACTCACTTCTAAATTTGGAAAACAATGCTCAGACAGGAATGTACTCATGTGAATATCAAGAGAATCATTAAGATTTATGTCAGTAAAAATAAAGAGCTGTGGTAATCGTTGCCATGATTTTCTGCTTCAGAGGCTTTACAGTTTGTTTTAGAGGGGTGCTTTTTAATTTTGATCCCTTTTCTCATAGAATACATGAACTCTTTTAGTTAGAGTGCAGTCATTACTGTAACTGGGTTTTTTTTCTGCTTTCCAGAAGCATCTCTCTCTAGAAGTCTGCATGCTGCAGTTCTTCTATTCTTATGTCCAGAGGTGAGTACAAAGTCTGCTCACATAAATATATAATTAGACACCATATCTGTTGAATACAAATATACATAGTACACACTTTTTCCTTGTGTGTATAATTACAACAACTAACAACTACAACTACAATTTATGATGTTGCCTCTTTCTGTGCTAGGATTCCTGTTTCTAGTTTGGTTGATAGCTGGCCATCTCTGTTGGCACTGCTGAAGGACTCTATACAGCTGGGCCTGCCCGCTCCAGGACAGTTTCTCATATTGGGGTATGTTTCTCTCTTGTACAGGTACAAGTAGTCCAGTAAACATAAACCGAGTAAACAGTGGTATGATTCACTTTGCTTTTTCATCCTTTGTATGCAGATGTTTACCTCTAGAAGGCTTTTATTTTGAAATGGTTAAAGAAAGTCTTAACACTATCAATTTAACAGGGCAAGTAGAACCAGTTATACTAAGCAAACAAATTGCGACTTACTCTGATAGAATCCTGCTTCAACAAAAAGTCTCTTTTTTTTTTTCTCAAACTGGGGTAAATAAAGGTCTCTGTCAGGATTTGCCATAATACAGCTTTTAATTTTCTCAATTTGTGGATGTGAATTAATCAGCCTGGAGAGACTATGCCTTCTTCCACTTCCACAGTGTATACTTTAACTTATTTAATACCTTTGTTCATTTGTTTTTCTTTTCCAGAGTTCTGAATGAGTTCATTTTGAAGAATCCTAATCTGGAGAGTAAGAAGGACCAGAGGGAGCTGCAGGTAGGTACAGCCACAGGTGCAGCCACATCTGTTGTTTTGATTGTAGATAATAATGTGACAATTGCAAGCTCTACAGACATGCCGGATTATAACGTGCTGATTACAATCAAATTAAGCACAACAAGAATGCTGAGGGAATCAAAATCATTTGTATATTCAGGATGTGACTCATAAAGTGGTGGAGGCCATTGGGACGATTGCAGGCTCCTCGTTGGAGCAAACCACGTGGCTGAGGAGGAACTTGGAGGTGAAACCTTCTCCTCAGATCGTTGTGGATGGAACCAACTTGGAAGCTGATGTAGAAGGTACGCTGCCTGAAACTTACTATTATACGTGAAGAGGCTGTTAGCTATGCTGCTTGATAGTCACACTAAACATACTTGACCTCAACGCCAACTGCGTTCTCTACTTCTGCCATGGATGGTTTAATGTGTTTCTTGATTTTCCTTTTCTCACCTTGATTTTATTTATTTATTTTAGATGATTTTGGTAATTCTGTGAAATCAGATAGCAGAGTCATAAATGTATCTAACAACATTCAGGTTTAATCTGAATGCGTAACTCAGGTCAAACAAAGCACCCATAAACTTGTGTTCACAGGAGCTTACATGTCTGAAAACATGTGAAATAAGAAGTTTTTTGGTGCTTCAGAATGGATGTGTTATAATCTGTTGTGTAGCTGCTGCTAATGTTTGCTATGTGTGTTTTGTAGATTTAATGCTCACAGTGATGGAGGCCTCCAGCTTCACTCCATCAGTGTACAGCGTGCACGCCCTCACACTATTGGCCGAGGTAAAACACCCGAGTGTCTGTGACTCAGTTCAACCCTGTGTTTGTTTCTCAAGCCATCAGTCAGTGACTGTGCCGCTTCATTCCACTGTTCGTCTTGATTATGCTTCAAGCTGCTCTCGCTCATATTTACCAGCAATGTTTAGGCCTGTCGCTATCAAACACACCCACACTAACACGGTCCAGCCGAACTTCTTGAAGCTGATTTATGAGCACCTCTCCAACTCTTTAACCATTATTAGTGAAATAATAAATCCATGTCATGAGTTAAGTGTTGTGCTTTGGAGGAGGTGGATGATTGAAATCGGTGGCCACCTTCTTGTGTTTCAGCTCTTTTACTCAGAGTGGAGCTCATTACGCAGATATTGCCAATGCTACATGGATGCAGTTTATAGATGGATGGGTGCATTTAAGGCAGTTTATCAAATTTGCACTGCAGGACATATTTGATAATGCATTCTTTTTGCATTAGATCAAAGTACCTAATGGCAAAAAGAATGGGACAAAATGTGGAGTGTACATTACCTTTTTTGAAAAACACATTTATTTAAGCAGAAATAAAGTTACGTATGCAGTAAAATATGTATCATATCAGTAACATGTTTGACGTGTGATGTGGTTTGTAAATAAAGCAACCGAAGAATGAGAAACTTAGGCACTGTTTGGCATGTTACTGTGTCCAAAACCTTAGTATGCACAAAGTAATGAATGAGAAACTTACTGTTTCAAGGTGAATATTAGAGTGTGCACGCACTGGAAACAGTCCCAAAATAAAAATCGCACAGTGCGGTGGTTGGATGGTGTTCAAGGCAGCCAACTTCAAGGACTCTTCGGTATAAGTCACTTTGGTGTAATATGGTTTTTACGAGTTCTTTTGGAAGCAGATCTCATCACTCAGCTCTCTTCTTGAAATTCGTCAAGCAGTTAATTGAGCAATCATTTTGAAGCATTATCAAAATTAACTTTAACTTCTGTACTCATCAGAACATAAACCCTGCATGTTATATAAAAAATGTTTGCTAACCTGTGTGGATCCCCCATCTCTGTCTTATGTCTCTTCTTTATCTTAAACAAGGTTGGTTTACATGTTAACAAGTGATGTGAATTCACCAAAAATTGTTACTAAAATCATACAAGCTCCTTTTTATGTACAGAGTTGGACAGTTGTATACATATTGAGTGTAAAAGTGCATAGTATAGGAATTGGGAACACAGCAAATCTCAGATTGGATCCATATATTGCATATCGACCAAACAACACGGGAAGCAGGTGTTGAGGCTTAGTGTTTGTAACTATCTGCTTTCTACTTTTGAAGAATTTTGCTTGGTTTTGCCCCATTTACTAAGATTTTGATGTAAGCAATGATTGTTGGCTGTATCCACCAGGTGCTGGCTCATCTGTTGGACATGGTGTTCTACAGTGATGAGAAGGAGAAGGTGATTCCGCTGCTGGTTAATATCATGCACTACGTAGTTCCCTACCTTCGCAACCACAGGTGTGGATGAGCTTCTTTGTATTCTGTGCTGCTTTTGTTCTCATAGAGAAATAATACTATGTATTTTCTTCTTCTTTTCCTTTTTTTAAATGTTAGTAATGATAATCAATAATAAAATGCATTGAATGTCTGAATGCTTCACATCGTGATCATTCTTAATTTTTCTCTGGCAGCGCTCACAACGCCCCCAGCTACCGGGCTTGTATCCAACTGTTGAGCAGTCTAAGTGGGTATCAGTACACCCGGCGTGCCTGGAAGAAGGAGGCCTTCGACCTCTTCATGGACCACACCTTCTTCCAGATGGACTCCTCCTGCGTCAGCCAGTGAGTAGGAAGGAGAGGAAACTATGTGTGGTCGAAGAGTTGTACAGCTGTAATGCAAGTTATTACAAGAGAGAAAAGCATATCAGAGATCACAACTGAAAGGGGAAGTATACCAGAGAGAGATTTTAAAATAAAAGCTTCATTACGTTTTAGTTTTGCATGATGATAAATAAATGTTGCCAAATATAGCAGAGCTGTGCTTGTAGAAATTATTCCATCACTTTCCTCATTTTTGCAGCTGGAGAGCAATCATTGACCACTTGATGACTCATGACAAGACCACATTTAGAGACCTCATGAGTAAGCTTGATCCCCCCCCCCCCCCCCCCCCCCCCCCCCACCCCACCCCACACAACCCACACACACACCCCAACA
>VURO01001566.1:16543-27209 GCA_015108175.1 Pelvicachromis taeniatus
TTCTCACTTTTTTTATATTTTTTTTTTTAAAAAAAAAAGGGAAAAAAAAAAAAGGGGAAAAAAACCCCCCCCCCCCCCCCTAAAAAAAACATAATAAAAACAGCCTGGCTTAGTCTTTCTCTGAATGGCCACTGCACTAACAATAAAGCCAAACTACTGTGTATCTCCTCACAAGACATGCTCCAGCACCAGTTTTATGTATCCACACTATGCCAACCCCTACCAGCACACATCCAGGACCCACATGCAAGTACTATTATCTAAACCATCAGTCGTGCATTCCAACCTCAAGGTCAAAGCTTAACTCCCTATATCCTCCCAAACACGTGCACACACCCACACACACGAAGTCGGACGCACAAGATATCCAGCTGTAAAAATACTGCATCAATCATCTGGCTGGACAATTTACACAGCAGATAAACTATTCAGAATCACTATAGTGACAGAATAGCTTAAAGAAATGTAATCAGAAGGATCTCCCTTACACATAACATAATAGTGATTTGCCGTGCAAAATGAAAAAGCCTTCACGCCCACCTCTTCCATTCCACAAAGCATCACCAGCTGTGTGTGCTGGCATTCCAGAAAACAAATGAGCTTCAGTCTCCACCACATTGGCTGTGCTGCTTTTATTTTATACACCTTATCAAGGTGTTGGTGAAGAGTGTAGACATTTAGGACTGACTGTTAAATGCTGCGATCAAGTATTTTTCATTTCTTGGGATGCTGAATCGTGTGGATATACAAGGTTGAAGCTCACCGTTCTTATTTGCAGGTGCGGCATATGAACATGTTCCAATAATATTTGTAGATTTCTCCATCTGAAGAATGTAACAAAATGAAGGTTGTGACCAAAGTTTTCCACTTGCCTGGGAGGTTCACAGCGAGTGGACGCAGACAAGCTGCAACGCAAGACAACACACACACACACACACACGCGCTGCTCGCTGTAGGAACGGCTCACACTAGACAAGTGTTTTGCCTTAGTGTGAAAAGACACAAAATCATACAGATGAACACAAAACAATCTTTCCTGTAGCTATGGTGAAACATTAGATTACATCACAGGGATTGTACTAGTACTGAAAAACTACAATGAAATGATGACAGCACATCCATGTCAAAGATGCAGAAACACCCGTGCAAACAAAACAAATAAAAGAAGCCACGCACGCACGCACGCACGCACGCACGCACGCACGCACGCACGCACGCACGCACGCACGCACGCACGCACGCACGCTTAATGTTTAGACTTTTGCTGATTGTGAATTGTTCTATTGTTAGAAAGAACAGTTCAGATAAACGTAGTTTGAGAGGTTTTCCATGGTTGAGTGAACAGGTGTGGGACTCTCTTGGGTTGGACAGAATTCCTTTGGTTACATTTTTTCTCCCAGACTTCACATACGCAGGCAAAGTGACTGGAAAAGGCATCATTAGCAGGGTGGGAGAAATGCTCGTTCAAGTCCACTTTTATGAGCGGAGGGATGAATAGTAAGACAGAATCCGTTTGACAGATGTTTCTAAGCAAACATCACAACGCAGGGACGACAGTCATGAAATAAAAGACCTCGTGTGTCATGTGCGAGTCAATCTAGCACGGTCAAAGTTTAAAATAATGAAAGGTCAGCGTACGAACAAGTATTTCCTGTCAGGCAAAAGCACAGCCTTCCCTAAAGCCTGTGCTTTTCTCTATTATTGGCATCACCTGATATCCCGAATTTTGCAATGTCAAAAGCAGCTCTGACTGTGAGTACTGTCAATCATGCAGAGATACTCAGTCGCACATGGAGCTGGAAATGAGTACAATAAGACCCTATAAGGCTGGAAAACATTACAGTATGAATGGTAGATAGAAAGCACTTAAACACAGAAAACAGTGCCTATATGAATGGGTGTGAATGGGTGAAGAAGACGTGTTGTATAGTGGAGGAGTAAAGCGCTACATAAATCCAGTTCAATGGCTCCTAAAGAAAGATTAGTCAGCTTGTTATCTTATATCCTCTGCAGTGACTTCACCTCGAGTCCACCCTTTCTGGATACAAGTGAAATAATGTCATTTATGATGAATAAATCCATGTGATTATATACATAAAAACATCATTAGAACATCGCTGAATTGACTACCACATCAAAAGAAGACGACGAACAGAGCGGATGAATAACCATGTCTCAGTCAAAATGGTTGGTGTGGGTCAAGACATCCTCCACCACAGAAAACAGTCACGGTCCGGTCTATCCATGTCACGTGTTCATTGTATGTAACAAGACAAACGAGAGAGACAAATGCACTGGAGTGTATCAAACCAACAGATAAACATGCGGGAGGTTTTTGGGTCTGGATGTGTTTTGCTTCCCTGGAGACACTTGCAACATAACGCTGAAGAAAAAGTAGCATGCCATTATATTAAAGACCTGCCACGCCCTCTGCACGCCCACATTTGTAGACATCGTCAGTAATGGCTTCAGATGTTTTGACTCCACTGTTTCCACTGCATGCGCTCATAGATCACCTACCTCATGATGAAGGGCATGAACGGTGCGAGCCCCAAAGGAGAAGAGGATCCATCCATGGGAGAAGGGTAGAGCCGACTGAGAACCAACAGCAGCAAGAAGAGACTGGGGTGCAGCTTCACCTGACCGCTGTCACTGAACATGTACACAAACACAAAGACACACACACACACGCACAATTGATGTTATCTAGAAAGTAAAAGTCATAAATCATCAATGGTAAAGCCGTTAAACATAACATACTGGGATTCAAGAGAAGCGCACGAGTGGCCACAGTTTAAGGCAATGCAACACGCCTGCCGTCATTGGCCAAGAAGTGATAAACTGTACGCTATTTTGGATAATCTTCTTCAGACACGATCATGTGGGACTCTGTACACAGAAAAGAAGTGGTTAGCAAAGGAATGGGCCTGAAATGTGGGCTCTATGACTAACCTTCACTTCTCCAGTGAAGGGGTGTTAACAGTTATGGATCAATGGGCACAACACCTCTGTGGCGCTCACGCTAACATACAGTCAAACTCTATGAAACTGAACTTGAGGAGTCTCTATAGCAGAGCTGCACAGTAAATCGTTCTTCACGTCCGTGCCCCTTTGCCAAGAGTTAGTTCACATAGTTAAATGTAAAGAATGACCAGGCTTAGCACAGCAAGACAGAGCTAACAAACAGCACTTGTTAGCATAGCACTAGCAGTCAATAATAACATGAACTCATGTTGCATGTTACATACACACTGAAGTCATTATTTGAAACCTTGAAATCGGTGTAGTGTTCACGTGACAGGAGCACGAGTAAAAGTGCTTTTTAGCACCTGGATTCCATCTATACTGGTGAGAAATAAACATTCTGGTGTGGCGCGCTCATTGCAACAGGATCAAACAGTGAAACGGTGAGAGTCACCTGAAAAGCACAAATAACCAAAGTTACCGTGCAACATTTAACTGGCCTAAATTCCTCTTGCTTTTTAATAGACTCTGCATGTCTAAAAACCACCCACGCTCTCAAACAGTCATCTCCTCATCAGTCCTTGAACCGAGCTTTTCACCTCCCTCTTCTCCTCCATCCAAGCCTCATCACTGCCAGCTGAGTCAGAATGGAAAGTGTCTCTGTCTGCCAGCGGTTTCACAGTTTCACTCTGACACACTCGCAGCGAAGGAAGCAGGGAGGAAAATGGAGACGGGAAAGAAACAAGGACTCAAAAGAGCAAACTCAAATAAAACCTTATTGTAGAATCAACAATGAAGTACGGCCGAGCTTTGCCTTCACGAGTTTGAGTTTTTCCTGTCTTAGAATACAGAAACATGAGGAGGAAACAGTGTTTCAGCTTGGCGCTGAACTTTGTGAAGGTCTGCTTATGTGGCTGTGTGTATCAGGAGAGCAGTACATCCTTTGGGCCCTGTCATTAGTCATGAGGATCTCAGAGAACAGAGACCTCCCCTCCCGCCCGTTCCCCGAGAAAACATCGTATGCTTTTCATTACTTCGTTAAACAAAACACTCACAGAGAACCGTCCACTGGGACTGCCGCAGATCGGCATGATGGGAAATGTAATAGCGGCCCAATTAGTAACTGGTCTAATGTGTTTAATGTCACAGTTCAGTCAAGCACAGCGGGACAGGATGTGATGTCACACAGAGAAGGGACTGGGCTAGGGGGGCATGTAAGGTCTTGTGGGGATACAGCTGAAGGCAACATGAAAAAGAGACTCTGTGGCATTTAATGGTGCTCTCAGATCCCTCTGTGAATGTCTGCCCCCTCTATCATCTCCAACAGCCGTTCTGTTTGACGAAACAGCCTATTTTTATTTTCTATCTTTTGAAAAGAGAGTGGAAACAGAGTGCTGACCTTAAGTATGTGAATTCTTCATTTAGAAAGGAGTGAAGGGGACACAGTAGCAAAGAGACACCAAAGAAGCTCTAAAGTAAACTCAAGCTGCAGCTTAGGATTTATTCCACTGGTAGACAAATAAATCGTCCGCTCTGTTTAGAAAATGACTTGGAATATGATCCGAAAACTGTTTTCTTTGGACGTGCAGGCAGAGGCAGATAAGATGAAGCGCTGCTATAAATCAGAGCGAATTAAAAATGTGGGCGGTGACCTGAAATACTTTCGCAGACAAACCTGCTTTGCTACGCAGAGATAATAAAATTAGAAATCTGAAACAACAAGTCGGTCTCGGAGCCTAGATGAGAGCATGCTTGGGCCTCTCCGAGATAGACTTTTCAAAATTACATTTAGAGTGCATATACAAGCAGACACTGTGTCACAGGAGGACCACAGGAAGTACTATAGGAGGTAAAACACAGGACACCAGAAACAAGTGCTACACAAAACATAGTCACAGGTACTCACATTTAATAATCATAAATCAAAATAAGATGAAGGCACTGGCAGAACAGATAATTAAATAAAACAGATTATTTTGGTCTACACCATCCTCTTCACTCATAGCGTGTGATGAAGGTGATTTTTTAGGTTTTTTTTCCATGCTTCCCTCCATTTAAGGAATAAAACAAGTGAAAGTCATTGACTTTTGTTCATTAATGAATAATAACTATTAAATAAGTCAAAAAAACATTTGCTCACCTGAAGCTCCGGTCACACAGACCTCCAGCAACCGCTAAACGCCTGAATTTAAAATGTTCATTTGCTAGGTGGCTGGCTGGTGCCAACTGCTCTCGAGGTCTGTGTGAATCTGATATATAATCTGTGACTCTGACCAGAAGTCAGATTTGGTCAGCAGACACTGAAGAAGGAAGACATGAAAGAACAGAAACTGTTCTTTTCCCTTTTTTGTCCCATCACATATACACTGCGAGAATACTGGATGCTAACGTCAATGACCAGAGTTAAAAAAAACAAAAACAAGGTTAGAATATATGTGTCAGCAAAAAGCTGTGGTTTCAGGATATTTTTGTCTTCTCTTAGATCTGTAAGAGAAGAATATCTCAGCTGACAGCAGCTAACCCTTACCTAAGGAACAGACACTCCTGCACCAGGAAGGACCCAGGCCCACTGCCACAGGATAAGGTCTCAGTGGATCTGAGACAGTCGGGGTACCACTGTGTAACTTTCTAAAGCAGTCTGCCAGCGTCCACTCGGGCCTCAGTGACTTAAGTCTTGTCATCAGACGGCCAGCACGAGGGTCTGTGTGGACCTCCATTCACCTGCCAGTTTTTTGTGACCGAGTGGACTCATCCACTTAGAATTCATATTACAAAGCACCCACTATGCGTGTTCTCCAGGCGCGACTTCAGGCGGAAGTTACTGAAATCTAACAGGACTGACCGCTGGGCCGTTGGGTCTCCAGCTATTATCTGTTATCTGTGAACAGGATGGGGTTCATCTGCCACTTTTGATGTTCTCGGGCAAATGATGGCTGAAGGACGTCGGGACCCAATGTTACGCTCATTGAGTTTGTTTCTTACTGTTTGACTGGATAAATGTACATGAGCAGCTCTCCGGCGGTTACTTTGTAGATACATGAAATGGATTCACAATGGTTTGTTCTTTCTAACTCAACAGATTCATATCCCTGAAGTTCATCTTACTTTGATACTACAATGAGCATCTGCTTGATTTTAAAAGATAGTATATACTAAATATATAGATATACAGTGTAACAGGCTGCAGAATGATGGCAGAAAGATGTTGCTTTAAACAATATTCATATAACAATAAAACAAAAACAATTTAAAAGAATGATGGGAGTCATTTTTAAGAGGTACGCCTGAGAATCACAGCGTCTGGGGGGTTTATACAGAGATGACTGTTCAGCTGTATTGGCAGTGATAACAGGTCATCTCTCACAGTAACCAGCTGCTGTCAGGGAAACACCCTGTATACTACCTGCCCTGCACCAAACACTTGGTGCCTGTAGAGCCTATGCCATGTGCTGGTCCGTTGTTTTGTTATCAACAAGTGAAACTGAGTTTTTGGAGCTAATAAAGCTCATAAAGTAATGAACAGTGTTTTTTTTTTCCCCCCTGAAACACAGATTAGGAGTGAAGACTTCAGAGCTGGGAAAACTCACTGCAGTGAGTATTAAAAGCAGATAATCAGAGATTTAAATACTGCCACCAAGAATTGTATTTAAAAGCAATGATTATAAATCCCACCAAGGCTGAAACATGCCAATATAGGCAAGTCTGCATGCAACAATAATGCTAACTGCAGGAGGAAACACATACTCTAGCTGGTCTGTATTACAGACACTTTTTGCCTGTCCAGTGTTTTTATATGTCAGCTTGTGAACTACTACACATCTCACAGCTTTAGTAATAAGAGGGATTTCTGCAGGAAGGGTGGATTACATAATGTACAAATATACAGCCTTACACAGGTCCAGATCCTGCTTCTATACTCTTTCCTATACCGTTGGCCTATTTTGGAAACGTACTCTTTCACGTCTGTTTAAAAAAAAACCACTAACAGCAGCCCTTTTACCTCCAGTCCTGCAGCGTATGGCTACAGTTTGGTGCGGTTGGTCTGTTTGGGTGGTGCGATACGCTGAGATGATGTGGGAAGTCAGACAGCCGGGATCTGGTTCCGTGGGAAATTTGCAAATGTTTTAACAAGGGTCGCGGGGAGTAGGGGGGAATTGTGAAAGAGCCGGCCTGAAAGAGCTTTCAATTAATTGGATCCATATTAAGATAAGGCCGCCTGTGCAGCTGTTGGATGACTCATATGCTTTTAAAAAGGGAGTCTGGAGTGAGCTGACAAAGATAAGACCGATGAACCCAAGTGGACCCAACTCTCCACTCCAAAAACCATAGCAAAATCTCAACAAGACATTCGTTTTATTCGCTCGTAAAGCTCTGTTCTTTGAACAATTGTCTGTCAGCTAAGCAATTTAGAAAAAGGCCCACACGAGGATTCAATGCAGAGGAAAAATAGCCGAGCTCTTTGAGAAAAACCGAGCTTTTGGACTGATGAAAAGTTGCGCTAACCTCGCTTCTTCCACCATGTTACTCCAGGAAACCTGCCAGTGCAAAAGCACCACTGCTTAATCAGCTTAAGAAAACAAAAAAAGCTGTCTTGTAGAGCTTAAATGCAAATCAAACTGAACCCATAATAGGATCAAGGATGTGTGAAAAGCCACGGCGAGTGTGCTTCTGTGGATTTAAGAGCACCACCTTACCTTTCCACTGTGGCTGCAGCTTCCTCCAGCTGGTTCAGAAGGAATGGGTAGAGCGCCGGAAAGCGGGTGAAAAACTCTCGACCCGTCATCCTGCAGGTAGAAACAACGACAATCAGAAATAAGGACGCACAAACAAGCAGTGCAAAGGCATCTCTGATATATTCAGGGAAGTCAATAGTAAGCGTTCGATCTGCCAATTCATTAGGTACACCTGTTTAAGCGCTCACAGATGCAGATACTCAATTAGAAAATCACATGGCAACGTTACAACGTACTCAGACACGCAAACATGGTCAAAATGACCTGCTGAAGAACGCTGATGTACTCGACTTGGACCACAGCATTGTTCTAAGAGCCAGGCAGGTCTGAGTATTTCAGAAAGTGCTATTCTATGAGGAGTTTCCCACACAACCACCTGTAGGATGTCAGAGAATGGTGAGAATAAAGAGCATATCCAGTGAGCAGCAGTTCTCTGGGTGAAAAGGCCTTGTTGATGTCAGAGGACTGGCAGAACTGGCAGTAAAGCAACAGGAATTCACATACGTCCCCGTTACAATCAGGGTATGCAGAAGACCATCTCTAAACACACAGGCAGATGGGCTCCAGCAGCAGGAGACCACAATGCGTGCCCCCTCCTGTCAGCTAACAACATCAAATTGAGGGTCGAATTCAAACGACGGAAGAAGTTTAGAAAAACATTGTCTGGTCTGATGAGCCTCAGTTTCTGTTGTCCTGTTTGGATGACACCGTCAGCATTTTGAATAAACAGCATGAAACGACGGACCCACCCCGCCTTTTTTTGACACTGTGGGCTGGGGGCACATTCTGGACCGCTGTAGTACCAACTGAGCATCATTTAAATACCACAGTCCACTCTACCTGAGTATTGTACCCGTCTTCTCATAGCTGCGTGGAGTAGCAAACATGCCAAGTCACAAAGCTTAAATCATCAAAAAAAAAGTGGCTTCTTGAACATGTTAATGAGTTTAATGGACCAAACTGGCTTTTACAACCGACTCTGTCTAACAGAGCACCTTTGGGATGTGGAGGAACAGAAGATTAACGCTACGGAAAACCAGAAGTCATAAGAAATGTTTCCATTAACCTACTGAAGTACACGTATAGCTTTAAGACTTAAAAACAACATTTGTTTTACTCATTTGCCTGCAGCTCAGTGTTTCTGTGACAGTGACATGCCATTTAGCAGATGTTATCTTTATAATGTCTGAGCACAAAGTACAGCTGAGACTGATGAGAATGCCATTCAGTCAAGCAGAAATTTAAAGATCTGATTACAGTGCTTGAATATGTACTCTAAGGCGTGCATAAGTATACTATAAGATTGGTGAAGTATACCTTATAAGTACCAGAAATGCCTATTAAAGGTACCTAAAGGACAGAATTTGTTGTATTTATGAGACAATAAGACGCTTTGACAGAAATATAAAATGACTCTTGCACGATTTGTTATATACAGAAAATAATCTGAATACATGCCAAACACTACATGGCTCCAACGTCACTGGCATACAGGTTATATACTGAAATTATACTCAACTGTATAAATATGTATTTATACATATATTTAACATATGTTAAATGTGTTTGCGTGGGTTCTCCCTGGGTACTCCGGGTACTCTGGCTTCCTCCCACAGTCCAAAGACATGCAGTTTGTGGGGATAGGTTAATTGAAAACTCTAAATTGCCCATAGGTGTGAATGCGAGAGTGACTTTGAGTGCGACTGGTTGTCTGTCTGTTTGTTAGCCCTGCGACAGACTGGCGACCTGTCCAGGGTGTACCCCACCTCTCGCCCCAAGACAGCTGGGATAGGCTCCAGCGCCCCCCACAACCCTGAAAAGGATAAGCGGCCGCGAATGGATGGATATTTAACATAATGTATTTGTAATATTTTTATAATATGTATGTTATGTATGTTTTTAACTAGTATACAAGGATTGTGTTGATTGTTTGCTTATAGGATTTAAAAAAAACAAACAAAAAAAAACATACCAACGAGCTAACATGTTTCTCTTTATTTTTAAAAACAGCCACAGTGGTCACACACTGTGGTACGACATGTTTCACAGCAGGTGGCATCCAGCTTTAACACCACCACCAACAATGTAGCTGCTGCCCCTGGATTATTTACTATAATCACATATATGACATATATATTAAACATACATATGTGTTATTATTTTCAAGCTGATGCTTGAAAAGTGCACATTATAGTAAATGCAAACTCTAAGCAGCAGAGGCTGAGGAACCTGCGATTCCTATAAATGTAAGTAGGTTGTTTTTTTTTTTTTCTAGCTGTAATGCGGGACTTCCTCTTGAAACTCACAGGGGGCAGGCTTAAGCCAAAACTCAGTCACTGGACTGCTCTCACACACTGTGTGAAGCTCTGCCTGAACAGTAAATAGACTCTGACAAGTGAAATATGTGGAGCCCACCCGTTATAGCAGACACTGAAACATTAGAGTAACAAACTTAAAAATAAAAAAAAAAAGAAGGAAAAAAGCTGGAAAGTTCATCACTTTTTGGAGCGCTTGTCTGCGTCTGTGAGGTTTGAAATATTATAGTGTGAAAAATGCTGGATGCAGAGTAAAGGAACAGAAAAAATGGCTCTTTGTTTGTAACGAGAATTATTATGCAAAAAGAGAAACTAATGAAAATGAGCCAGCATGAAAAAAGTACATTACCATTCACCATCACAGAGACGCCGCTAAGCTAAAGTCAAAGATCGGAAGCAGCTGGGAAACAAAGCAGGAAGGTAATTTCAAACTACAAAGAGATTCACAAATAAGGCAAGTATAATGTTAAAGAAGAGGACAAATAAAAAAGGAAACTAGTAGTTTTATTGTGCTCCAACTTCAGCTTCATTTACTTAAATTACTGTTAGCTGTGATTAAATTCCTATGTCCCAGGCACTCCTTCTATAAAAGTGACAAACAGACAAACAGGCAGTGGGGGGGGGGGGGGGGGAAAAGGGAGAGGGCCCCCCCCA
>VURO01001574.1:3977-17391 GCA_015108175.1 Pelvicachromis taeniatus
GAGAAGGGGAAGGGGGGGGGGAGGGGGGGGGGGGGGGGGGGGGGGGGGGGGGGGGGGGGGGGGGGGGGGGGGGGGGGGGGGGGGGGGGGCTGACAGGCCAATGATAACTGCTGTTTAATTATAAAACTCTGAGATATGCTTCCTTTATTAATGCCAGTTCTGCCAGTGGAGCCGTCTGATCCTGATTATGTGTCTCCTCTCGTAAAGGACGTCGGCCCACCTCACATGAGACCAGGTTACCAAAAACCAGTTTTCCACAAGAAGTGGGTGAAACATGTTCCTACTAAATCCTAGTCCTCGTCCTTAGGGGCACTCGTTATTTGCAGTTTATGTCACAGTATTATTATAAAAATCAACACGCTCAGCAAAAACAAAAACCTGGATCTGTGTTTAAAACGTCCTCCAGTTCATGAGCTGCAGGAAATGACAAAACATCTCAAACCTTAGAGCCAGATTCATCTGTAGATCTGAACCACAGCGAGTTTGTTGTGTTTATCCTCACACACACACACACACACGCACACACAGCTGCCAGCCACATTAACACCACTGACAGAATAAAAAAACATCATCTTAATCAAAACGCTTTCTGCTGGGAAACATTCGTGTCTCACCAAGACATAGCAGCGACACTCCCTGATGGCAGTCGTCTCTACCAATATCCCGGTGCCATCTACCACGGGACACTTCCGTGCCCAAAGAGTCGAGTTTCTTAAAAAACTACAGTATTTGTTTGGAAATACTACACTACTATACTACTCTATTCTGGCAACAGAAAACAGGTGAACCTGTGGGAAAGATACCCGTTGGCGTTTACCCGCCTACTTTATGAACACACAAACATGGGGAGTCTGTGGGGGCGTCAGGAATATGACAGCTTGCGAAACAGACAAGAATGCGCTTATACAGTTTTTGATAACTCCCTTCTGTCTTTCTCAGAGAGACTTTACCACTGGTGAGGATATTTTTATCTCTTACTCCAGAGATCTAAACAACTCCAGACAACTTTTCTGCCTGGCACCATATCCCCAGACGTTCCCAACCCCACAATTATAAAACAGTTGGTTACACATTAAACATATTGAATTAAATCACATGAAATACTGTGCAAAAGTCTTGAATTATGCAAATTTCCTTATGTTTTTTTGGGGGAGTTTGTCCAGCTCCAGCTGGAGGTATTGTAGGGTCTACCTTACAACGTAAAGCGCCTTGAGGCGACTGCTGTTGTGATTTGGTGCTGTATCAATAACACTGAACTGGACTCTCTATGGCAGCTCGCTGTAACGTCTGTGAGGATCTTCACGGACACTTCTCCAGACTTCCTGAAGGACATTTCTCTGTCAGGACGATCCCAATAATGTTGAGGTCTTTGCTCTGGAGACGCTGACCCACGACTGTGGTCAGACTGAGTTTTTCTACCATGGTGTGGTTTTACTGGATTGGCACTGTGTTTGAATCATTGCTGAGAAATGAAGCTGTTAGCAGACAGACGGTTTCCCGATGGTAATACATGGTGGATGAAAATGTGACGGTACTGTTTTCTGAGTTCATAGTTCCATCAAGATCTCCAACACCTCCAGATCTCCAACACCTCCAGATCTCCAACACCTCCAGATCTCCAACACCACTAACTGACATGCAGCTCAAACCATGACAGAGCCTCTACCATGTTTCCTCCTCTCTACATGATGACCACGATCCTGCAGTGATGTCAGGATGGCCCCGCCCATCATCCTGACATCACTGCACACCATGAGGATTAACCCAAAAATGCAATTTCATGTCAAAATGTGAACTCTTTGGCATTCGTTGTTTGAACTAAAGAAATGGAAACAACTGATGTGTGTTTATGACGAGTTGCTGGTAACAACGAGCCTAAACATACAAGTTAAAACTGGTTCTTTGCTAAGTTGTCTGCTGTAAGCGCACAACAGTGGCTCGAGTTAGGAGCCTTTGTAATGTTTGTAAGCAAACTATACAGACACGAGGGGCGACTCAAGACTTTTGCACAGTACATGAGTACATCGTGAGGACATTTGTCGGATAAAGGAAAAATGTCACACTTTGCAGCGTCAGTGTATATATGGTTGAATACTGTCAGTAACTATAAAGCCTTTATAAAACACAGCTAATGATGGGCTGATGGCTGTTTGTTAACTTTTATGGATTATTGATCTGGAGCAATTTTAACAGGAGAAATGAAAACTTTCACCGTGTAATCTGGAGCCGTTTTGCTGAGTATGCGATTTGCATTAACTGTGACAAATGTGCACAAACACCAGGCCGAGCCTTCTCAGGGATCGCACGCCGGTCTACGTATATTAGCGTGCCACTATGAGCCCCTATGATTATGTTCCTGTTGTGAAACTCTGGACTGCATTTCAAAGAAGAAATGAGCCGTGGACCAGCCTGCTGATGAAAACTCTATCAGCCTGTTAACCGCTGGCAGCAGAGCTGGATTCTGGAGTCGAGGCTGAGTGCAATCAGGTAGGTGAACAAAAGCAAAAGAACAAGCTCTGAGCGTCTGTGCGGCGAAAACAGGTCTGTTTACGACGGCAGCGACGAGGACGGGGTGTTTGTTACTGCGTGGGAGGTGACGAGACATGTTCAAGAGCTCCTGCGAAGCAATCCAGGTGTACACAGCCACAACACAACACACACGCAGGTGGAGTGGCTAACGTTGATTATACAGGCCTATTGCAAACTGCATTGCAAAGACGCTCCCAGATGGCAGCAGTCTCTTCAGCCTCCAAATGTTCCAGGTCCCAAACTGATCTAAACGAGGTCCCCACTGGACCCCACACCGCTGGCACATCCCACCGCACAGCATCACAGGACACTACCGGGCGCTCATCCACATGTCCTGAATCCATGCCCTGCTTATCAGCAGCTGCTCTGGTGGTCCGAGAGGGGAAACCTGGCACTGGTCCCGACACATGTCTTTGATTACAAGCTTTTAAAGATCGCAGGTCTGTGTACAGTTCCTGGTTAAAGCTTTTAACTTTGCATCATAAATAGTGCTCGAAGCAGAAATTACTCAACACTTTCCAGCATTTTCATGGAAATTCAGTGTGGAGTTGAGGAGTGCCAACAAAGTCTTCTGTAAAAGCTGTGTTACATGCACAAAAGTCATGCTAACATGGTTCCCTATTGTGCTCCCACTGATGCCTGCAGTAAAATAATCTTTGGCTCAAAAGCCAGTGAAAGAAAGATATGATCATCCTGACCGAGGGCATGTGACGGAACAACAGAGCTACAAATGTTCCTTTAACCTTTTAGGACCTGCGTCCACGTATGTGGACGTCACATTTTGGGTCGTCGAAACCAAAATGAAACATTTTGCTCTACGAGGGCCTGATATCCTCTCACGACATTATACTGTCACTGTTCGATCGAAGTTTAAAAAGAACATCCTCATATGTGGATCAGATTTTTCTCAGAAACAAAAAACAGGAAATTCTTTGTTTTTACATTCATCAGGTCCCAATCAGCCCAAATAGCAAATAATTAAAAATGCACGCCATGAACGAGTTCAGGTCTTAGGAGGTTAATTGCATTATTTGCATTTGTCCCTGTGAAGCTAATTAAAATGCACATTTCTGCAGCTGCTTGTGCAGAGCATTGTCGTTAAATTGTCAGTAACGGGAACATCGACGCTCTAAATCGTGTTAAGGAGCTCTAAGCCTATGTTGGGCTGTGCGTAACAAAGCTGACGTCATGCTTCATCAACCGAAGTACAAACGGAGAAGCGTGAGCAGATGTTTTATCCTCGCCTATCCTTCGTGCCAATTTGTCAGCAGAGAAATATTTGGGTTCTCAACAAATGACAAACACAACAATTCCCAGGAAGAGTCGGGACTGGTAATTCATGTTCGATCACATCTGAAACGCTCGCTGTGAGGTTTACAGGAGTTTAACTGATTAAGGACAAAGCTCCGACTCTACCCACGCCAGCCTCTGCAAGACTAAGCCCCTTTCAAGTCGCTGCAAATGAATGAATTTCATCTAAGCATGCAGATTCCAAATATTCATATTCTGAATGCCACATTCAACGTCTCCAGTACATGAATTCATGGTTGTCTGGATTTGTGAGGACGTACAGGTGGCTTGTGTAAAAAAAACTGCAAATATCATTCCTTTATAGTGTTTCTTTGGAACATCTGGCTGACAGTACAGTGAGGGAAAAAAGGAAAAGTGAACAGGGGACAGCCGGGGAATGACATGACGAGTGTGACCTGGCAACCCGGGAAAAACTGACGTCTGGGAAGTGATGAAGAAGGTTGCATTAAAAATATAGACGTAAATGAGTGGTCTGGATAAGAGCTTAGAGTAGTGTTAGTGATGGAGGTGTCATTGGAAAAGTGGGGTGGTGGAAGGGGCTCCAGAGAACAGCTGTTGAGATGTAGATTAAGCTCATGCTGAACTTCAGGGAAGAGAAGATATGATGGATGTCATCAGTACTGACTGGGAAAGTGAAGAGCGGCAGAATAAAGAAAGGTAGTTAACTTTGATCTGCTCCAACACAAACATCAGTCCTCGTCATTAATGACACTTTTTATATTTATGTCACACAGGCAGGAGTGATTGTTAACTGTAACTAGACAGGTTGGTGTCGTGAAACAGTCGGTCAGTAACATCTTTTGCTCTCTTTTGTTTCTTATTACCAGAAACACCTTAACCCTGAACCATATTATTATTTATAGTATATTATTACACTTTATTAAGTGAAATTTAGAGCAACACTGCTGATAACTGGTCTGCTCCTGATCAACAATGCTAATGAGCACAATGTTTACAAAGTAAAATATAGTGTTACAAAAAGAGAAACAATTAAGATCCCCAGTTACGCAGATGATGCACCGCTATACGTTTGTGTTTTCCTGAGACTGTCCCTGCACTTAAAGCCACGTATATAAGCTGTGATGACAACTTAGACTGCAGGTTTAAAGTGAACCCTCTGATGTCTGAATCGTCCTCGGTGACCTCAATGCTAACCCTAACATCACGTTAGGGTTAGCATTGAGGTCACCGAGGACCTCAAATGTGTGATTTTTGGTTTTATTAAATTGCTCTTCTTAGCAATCAGGAAACAAAGAAAATAATCACTGTAACTGAAATGCTTTAAGTAGCCATGTCTACATTATGCTCTGATGAAGTTTACAGGGCACCTAGAAAGCACCGAATCTGTGATTATTTATTTATTTACTTGTGTAGAAAACTGTAACTTATCCTGACTGCTGAGTGAAAACAAAAGTAAACACAATGAAAATGAAACTGAATTGGTTGAAACTGTGTGTGTTGTGGTTGTTCGCTTTTCATGTGTCATTATTGAATCATTACTCCGGCCTGTTCTTGTGTACTGTGGGACGTCGATTTATAGCAGCATTTAAATTAAACATTAACTTATGGATGGCCTAGCCTTCAGGATGTCGACGCTTTAAGCCAAGGTCGCCAACGCAAAACCAGCACAGTAAAATCCTCAGAGCTGAAGATTCACACAAGCAGGCCGGTGAGAAGAGAAGCCGAGCACAGGTTTAACCAAACTCCAATAACCTCAGACCTGAGGCATTCAAAGCATCTGCACGTCATCGGCTGCTATTCTTAGCTGCACAGACACCGACGCTGGCTACAGCAGGGTTGGGCAACAGATCAGATATTAGCTTTCATGGATGCACGTTGGTGTGCATTGTTTACATCAGTGGTTCCCAAAGTGGGTGGGTGGGTGGGGCGCCTGCAGAGTCTTTGCAGGAGTGAAATGAATAAAAAGAAAAGAAAGAGTGCTTGGACACTGCTAGCATAATGGACAGGTTTCTGACGGGGCTCAGCAGAGGCTGAAGCATCACCAGATATGTTTCCAAACCCAAAGACTAGAAACTATGATGAAGCACATCTCGCCTTTGGCTTCACCCGCACAACGGTGGTGCTGAGGTAGGTATCCCCGACAGCGTCCCCTGCGTGGGGAGCCCCCGCGGGGCTGTCCACATCACGGACACACAGTCGTTTATGTTTTTAACCCGTTTGCACAGAGAGGCATTTTAGAACATTTCTTTTTGATAGCAGTGTTGGATATTATTACACAGGAAAAAAACAACTACACGTAAAATAATTACACCATGAAGACGGTTTGTTTTTCTACGTCCACACGTACACGGGTATTTATGAAAACGGAGATTTTCCGTTTTCGTTTAACCTCCTAAGACCTGAACTCGTTCATGGCGTGCATTTTTAATTTCTCTTTACTATTTGGGCTGATTGGGACCTGATGAATGCAAAACAATTATTTATTTTTTTACCTGATGTTTGTTTCTGAGAAAAATGAGATCCACATATGAGGACATTGGTTTTAAACTTCGATCGAACAGTGACAGTATAATCCTCGTAGAGCAAAATGTTGTATTTTGGTTTAGACAAGCCAAAATGTGACGTTCACATATGTGGACGCAGGTCCTAGGAGGTTAAAGAAGAAATCCTGTCCACACGTGCAGTTTAAAAAAATATCTCCGTCCACACGTAAACGCAAAAAACAAAGTCAAACATGTGAAGAACACGGCAAAAACTAACCGTGTAGAAATGTTGGCCAACCCTGGGAGGAACGAGGAAACGGGGTTTGTACTACGGCTGGGACAATGCGTCGACGCAATCGATTATGTCGACGCGTAAAATACGTCGACGTAAAAAATTAGCGTCGATGCGTCGTCACTTTAAAAAAAAAAACACATGGCGGCAGCGAGTAGCGGTAACATGTGGACTTAAACCACGCCCCCCCCGAACACGCAGTTCTACAGTATGGGGATATTTGAAGCGAACAGGAAGTGATTCAGTCTTTGCCGGCTTTGTAAGGTGGAAATGGCCGATCATAAAACGAGCGTAAGTTTTCAACTTTGTTACTAACGCTGGTTTTTACCCTTTAATTCATCCAGACACCCCCCACGTAGACACACACTCAGAGATAAACACCCAACCTCCGTAAATGCTAAACTCATGTAAGCTGCTTAGCAGTAACATATATCATTAGATTCATCGATGCATCCAAACATTCATCACTAGATTCATCCATTAGGACAATAATCCTTTTGCCCAGCCCTAGTTTGTACTAACAGCATTTTGTTTATATCCGCCATTGTAGAAATTCATCTCATGTAAACAACAACGTGGTGCACGGCGTGACGGCAACACAGGCGCACACCTTTGACAAACTCTCCGTTATTGGTGAGTCAAAACGCCGTTAGCGTGTGGACAAAACACAGAAAAGCTGCGTTTCCAAAAACACCCGTGTACGTGTGGGCGTAGCGTGGGCGAAGCAGAGTTTATTTACAAATAAACTGCACTGGAGTTTGAAAACAATAAATGGGTGTGTGTGGTTGGAGGATGTGTTTGTGCTGGGGGGGGTTTCCATAGATACCAGCCACCTGCACGTCTGAACGGCGCAGTCACAGAGTATATCTGTGCCTCGTATCAGCGATCGCTGCTCACAGCGTGTTTTTAACGTGCAGGTAGGAGCTGCTGTTATCTGGCTCAGGTAAAAAAAGACTCTTATCTGACAAGTACAAACAGGACTGTTGAAACAATAACGCCTGCTGTTGTGTTCAGAGTCGGTTTGCAGCAGCAGCAGTTCAGAAAGCACGCCATCGATCGCACCAGACAGGAAAAGAAACCATCCGGTACTTAAACACCAGCACGACTATCTGTGTCCTTCACCGACGTGCGTGCCCCTCCACGTGCCCGTGAGGGGGACGCACCAGTCATAATATTAGCCTGGTTCTTTCACTGCAGATAAGAAATGTGTGCTGTGGCCTCAAAGCGTCACTAGGCGTGCACGAGGCACTGCAAACACACACGTGCACGTCTGTGAGGTTTATAAAGGCATTCAATGTGTGAATGCTTTTCTGTGTACTCAAGAATAAAGTATCTCAGTATTTCACACACAATTATTAACTGTGTGTGTGTGTGTGTGTGTGTGTGCAGAGACACAAGAGTGGGTGTAAATGGATACACAGGAAACAGCGTTGTCAGAGTTGATGACTCCGGTGACGCCTGCTGGGGGGCGACACTTGCTTCCAGCGGGTTTGTCACTGCTTCGTCTCAGGATCGGATTTGGACGTATTTAACTGCTTCTATTTATTCTGTCCTTTGACTTGCACCACTTATTCAAACTGTGTCTGCAGACGAGCCAGCGCAGGAGCATGCACCGTCTCTGAATTAAACGTAAGTGTTGCTCCACATGTGTGGAGGTCTGTCACCTATTTCCTGTTAATGATCAAGCCGACTGTTCACGGGAGGCGGAACCAACCCGCAGACTGACCCTCAACATGTGCTGTGTGTGAGGCTGCAGCCACATGCATGTGCACCTCAAATTTAATTCAGTTTAATTTCATTTGTTTCTGTAGATTCATTACCAAAATGTAAAAATTAATTCTTTTGTAGTTTTATTCCTTATAGCTCATGAAAATCTAAATTCCACTATCTCAAATTATTCGAAATATTTCAGTTCGAACAGTGCAAAATATCTGAATTAACTGTAAAAATCACAGACGGCATAAAAAGCGTGCGGCTCTAGTTGACTAACTGCAACCGCAGCCGTGGGGACGCCTGCCGAGCTGGAGGAGCTGCAGCGGGTCGCTGCTGCTTAGGGGAAGAAAAGTGTGGCAGGAAAATCAAAAACCGGGATGTCGAATCCTTCAGAGGGTTATCAAGAAAAGTCATTTCAAGAACGTGACAGGGAGCGGAGTGAGCCTGGCGCCAGGCCACCGTGAGCTGTCCCGATATCGGACCAGGAGAAGAAGAAGATGCTGCTCGAGGAGCCAAAGTTCTCTTTTCATTCAAGGTCCTGGAGGAAGAGCCGAGAGCCACAGAGTCCGGGGGGGTTACGTCTAGTTTCTGTGATGTTCGGGGTGTCGTCCGTCTACCAGAGGATGCTAGCGCACTTCATGCTTCCATCTCCTGACAGAGGTTTGCTGACCACGATATTACTGTGCTGGGCCGGCAGGAGCCACGACACACCGACAGGAGCCGGGTGGCCGACAGGAGCCGGGTGGCCGTCAGAGCGTCAGCACGCCTGAGCAACCGCACGCCCGTCGTGTCCACGCCACACCGATGCAGCGACTCATGGTCGTGAAACCCCAACCAAGTGCTCAGGGTGTGAATCAACTGCTATCAGAAGTGTCTGCGTGCTAATCTTTCTCTTTATATTCTCATAATGTGAGATACGGATTTTCACGAGGTGGCCCTCCGTGAACAGTCGGCTCGGCCAAAAAGAACTTTTCCACAGGACTCAAATCTTTGAAAATGCACTAGGATAACACGGAAAGTGTTAACGGTGAACTTTAGCATGATTGGCGCTCTGTGTTTGTCACGATATGAAGTGCATGAAGTGGGCTACACTCGACCGGTACCGTTAGTGCAGGGGCTGCTGCTGCTGCTGCATCGATCCATCCTCTTCTCGCAGTTGGAGCCCGTGAAGTTGGACGGGCAGCGGCAGGTGTACCCGCCCGTGTCCTCCTGTATGCACGTGCCTCCATTAAAACAGGGCCCGTCAGCGCACCTCATGGCGCTGATCTCGCAGCTCTTCCCGTAGAAACCCTGAGGGCACGTGCACGAGTAATCGTTCTCCCGGTCCTGGAGGAGAGACGCAAAGGAGAAACACAAGGTGAGGAGGCGAGAAGCAAAAACGTGCACTGCACAGTGGGTTAGCAAAGGTGCGGCGTGGCGCTAGCAGGTAGCGCAGGTGACAGTTTGGTGAAGCACGGACTCTGCGCCATCGGTGTGGTCCGTGAAGCCTCTGAGGTGTAGGCACTGTTAACTAAGTATTAGCTTTGCTGATCATCAACGCGACTTTTCTTTCTTCATATATAAAATTGATATTTAATTATTTTAAATTTGTCAGAAGGTTCAATAAACACTGATGAACACACTTTATTAAAAAAATAACATTTGCTGGCAGTCATTTCATGGTCCAGGCTTTATGGGGTTATCCTTTCTCCTAAAAAGAGACGTGAAGTTCGTTGAAGATGGTGTAAGCCATCATCCGCCCCACTCCTCACCCCCACCCTAACGTTACCTCAGTGTTGGAGAAAAAGGCTGTTTTGGAAATGCGTGCCAGGTGATTACTCTGTTCTTTCTTCCCTGATTGCAGAGATCAATAGTTTAACAGGATTTGGATTACAGTCATTATCAGCGATGCGGGGCTAACAGCTTGACGTGCAGTCCGACTGCGTCTGGCATTTTTGTCCTAGCGTGCTGCGAACAAACGCTCCGCCCTGCAGTGCCTGTAAGAAGCTGCTTAAGCTGGAAGTTATTTCCTAAACGATTTAAAGATGAGGCCAAGAAGAGAAAGGCTCAGCTGCATTGAGCCTGTTGCCGACTTACGGTGCAGCTGCCGCCGTTCCTGCAGGGGTTGCTGTCGCACTCGTTGATTTCGACCTCGCAGTCTTTGCCGGCGTAGCCGGGCCGGCAGGCGCAGGTGTAGCTGCCCTCACCGGTGTTGGTGCAGGAGGCGCCGTTCTGGCACGGCTTGTGGTTGGTGCAGTAATTCAGGTCTGGAGTGAAGAAAGAAGATTCGAGTAAACAGGAAACAGTGCCACCCACAACAAGAGAAGAGGAAGTCGGTGGTGTCTGTTTTTTTTAGTGCTTTGATTGTTACCATAATCCTTTGGTATTTGAAAACAGAACTCAAAACCACAACAAAATCCCTTCAGTGCCACTACATTCAAGTGTTTTTGGTTTATTATTATGATCGATATTTCCAATTTCACACAGGCACTTCTGTGAATTCCCTGTTGAAAAATGCAATGTATGTGTTGCAAACAGGGACTCTGATATTTATGGTTCCAGCACAGCGACAGCTGGAGGTGATGAAAACATACATCAAACAACAAGTTTTAAATGCTAAAACCAGCTGACGTAGTTTGAAGCTGTCAGATTCAAACATGACAGCTGCAGGCTGGTCTCTGCTGATCTCAAACACAGAGCTACCAAAGCCTAAACAGTCCCCAGGTGACTGCTGAAGCACCGAGAGGCCGGGTTTGGTTAAGCCGACGCAGTTAGACCGGGTTTGGTTAAGCCGACGCAGTTAGGCTGGGTTTGGTTGGTTAAGCAGGAGCAGTTAGGCTGGGTTTGGTTGGTTAAGCCGACGCAGTTAGACTGGGTTTGGTTAAGCCCACACTCGTAGACTGGGTTTGGTTAAGCCGACGCAGTTAGGCTGGGTTTGGTTAAGCCGACGCTCTTAGACTGGGTTTGGTTAAACCCACACTCTTAGACTGGGTTTGGTTAAGCCGATGCAGTTAGGCTGGGTTTGGTTAAGCCGACACTGTTAGGCCGGGTTTGGTTAAGCCGACGCAGTTATCCTTTTTTATTGAAGTTTATACTATTTGCAACATCTAGTTAAGTTTTAGGTAGCTGAACATTTTTGAGTTGTGCTGAACAATAACTTTAAAGCGACAACTGGTCAAAGTGGAAAACATTTCAAATGAGCTGCACCAGATCATGGAAACCATGAGCGGTGCACAGAAAGGCACAAAGAAAGTCTTCAGACAACGGCTGATGAGTTTGCAGACTGTTCTTTATGTGAGCTGCTGAAATTAAAGTTCTGTTTGATTAATATTGATAACATGGATATAATCAAACATAACGCTGTCGATCTTTAAGGTTTACTGACTGAAGTGATTTTCACCTGTATGGACATGATCAATCACCAATCGTGTGCTGCTGAGGAACAATTCCCAGGGTGTCAAATACTGACGTTTTATCAAAGCCTCTCTAAGATACGGACTCAGTGGTCTGTGTCTTGAATCGTGGTTGGTGGAAATAGCTTTTACCCCCAACTCCTCACACATGGATGTCCAGTCAGGCCCAGCAGTGTCCCGTTTGAACACAGCCAGGCATGTCTCCATGTGGGAGGGAGTATTATCAATGGGTTTTCTACAATCTGCCCCCAGCACCACCCTCCCACCTCCCCACCTGGATGTTGTGGCTCCTTCAAACTGGAGCGTTTGCTCTCAGCATCAGTACCACAACAACCAACACCAAACATAACGGCGGCAGCTTTAACAAAACGGCAGTTATTTGATGACCTGGAAATAAAAAGAGCTGAAAAAACAGATTTCTTCTTCCTGTTTTGGTTATGCTGGCCCAACATAGCGGTCTTCATTTAAACACAGTACACATGGCCGGTGCACCAAATCTCAATTGTGGTGTTTTTCTGCATATATGCAGATGACACATGAAAAAATCCACTCATACAAATCTTTTATCAAATGTGGAAATCTCTTTAATGTCTTTCACCTCCTAAGACCTGAACTCGTTCATGGCGTGCATTTTTAATTCCTCTTTGCTATCTGGGCTGATTGGAACCTGATCAATGTAAAAACAAAGAATTACCTGATTTTTGTTTCTGAGAAGAATCAGATCCACATATGAGGACGTTCTTTTTACATTTTGATCGAACAGCGGCGGCATCATGCCCTCGTAAGAGGAGATCAGGCCCTTGTAGAGCAGAATGTTGTATTTTGGTTTAGACGACCCAAAATGTGACGTCCACATATGTGGACGCAGGTCCTAGGAGGTTAACGTGTCCAACCCTTAACCTTGAATCTACTCCACAGGGTCAGAAGTTGTACCTCTACATGTCCTCACCTCTGCTTCCAGTCCGTCTCAGGTCTTTCCAGTTCTACTTGTTTGTTTTTACAACATGTGGTATTTAAAGAAAGCCGTGGTCAAACGTTTCTGGAGGGCCAACAAAGACAAAACTAAATGTGATTCAGATTCCAGAAAAATTATTTGAAAAATATGAAATGTTTATGAATAAATATTAAATGAATGTTCCAGCAAAAACAATCATCTGAATTGAAAGATTGAAAAAACGATGTCCCTGCCAAAGCTTTTGGCCATGACTGTGTATGAGTGTAAGAGAAGGCTGCTGTAGCACATGGCTTTGAAGGAGCTGGTTATAAAGTCGTCATCCTGGCATCGTTACTAAGGCGGGGCAAAACCATTATTGTCCTGATCGATGAATCTAGTGATCAATGTTTGGATGCATCGATGAATCTAATGATATATGTTACTGCTAAGCAGCTTACATGAGTTTAGCATTTACGGAGGTTGGGTGTTTATCTCTGAGTGTGTGTCTACGTGGGGGGTGTCTGGATGAATTAAAGGGTAAAAACCAGCGTTAGTAACAAAGTTGAAAACTTACGGTCGTTTTATGATCGGCCATTTCCACCTTACAAAGCCGGCAAAGACTGAATCACTTCCTGTTCGGTTCAAATATCCCTATACTGTAGACCTGCGTGTTCGGGGGGCGTGGTTTAAGTCCACATGTTACCGCTACTCGCTGCCGCCATGTGTTTTTTTGAAAGTGACGACGCGTCGACGTAATCGATTGCGTCGACGCGTTGTCCCAGCCCTAATCGTTACACTC
>VURO01001580.1:7103-23432 GCA_015108175.1 Pelvicachromis taeniatus
GGCCCTCTTAAAAAAAAAAAAAAAAAAAGTGGAGTGATTCAAAACTTTCAAGTGATCTGATGTTGGAGTTAAGTGTCAGCCTGATTGACTGTAATCTCAGACAAGAGATCAGCAATCATTAACACATCATCCTCCTCCCTTTGTCTCTGCATCATTTTGTGAATCCTTCACAATGAATTGACAGCTTCACAGTGCGTCAACAGCAGAACATTTACTGGCAAACCTCTGGAGAGACTTCGTGTTGCGTGCCTCTCCAGTGCTTTCCTCACCTCTCTCTGCTATACATTTTGTCAGAAATCTCTCTTTCTGCCTCTGCATCTCCTCAAAAATCACATCATTATGGTGGAGCAGAAGGAAGGTTGCATATGCAAACATTTCTCTAAACATCAATACAAACGTGCCTATCGTGGCCTGTAGCAAATGCTAGCAACAATGACACTGAATAATGCTGTCGCTGATGCCGTACTTGTCACCCATTCATAGAACATAATCCTGGAAAATGAATGCAATATGGATTCAAGGTGTCAAGGAGTGTCAAGGGCTACTATATGCATAGGTAATGTGATACATCCTGGGCTCATTTGTTCTTCAAGCTTTTGATAGGTGAAGTTTTCCCCACTTCGCAAGCTGAGAGGTTGTCGTTTACAGAAAAGAAGGTTCTTTTTGTGACACTAAAATATAGTCTTTAAGCAGTTTCTACTTAAATTGATCATGCTTGCTTATTCCAGTGCATGTTGGTAGTCAAATGATGATGCACACCTGCAGTCACTAATTCACCTAATCCCATGCATATCTCCACACAAGATTAGAAAAAAAAAAAATGTGTTGTGGATTCTTTAGACATAATTAATATTCAGTAAATTCCAAAAGACTAATCCTGATGGTACAACTGTGTTATTTCCAGGGTTTTATGTGTCAATATAAGATTAATGTAAAACAAGGACACATTGTGACATAGACCCTACCACTTGGATGCATGCCCAAGACGGAATAACTCTGACAGCCTGAGTGGATGAGTGAATAATGAGCTGCTTTCCAAATAAAACACCTCTATAGAAGTGTGAAGGCTAGAGCCACGTGGAAAAGACAAAAGAAAAAAATATTCAGCTGACCTTTCAGTACAAATCTAAACCCTATTGTGGCAGTGAGCGTGTGAACTTCAAGTAGAGACAAGTGAGAAATTAAAAGCAACACCTGAATATATCTGTGGAAAACCATTGCAGTTCCAGATGCTTCTGTTGAGAGTTCAAGGGTTTTCTTGAGTCCAAGATAATGTGAATCAAATGCCGTGGAGTCCAGCATCAGTTTTGCATCCGTGGGATATCATGTTTCAGCACTGCACTGCATTTATCTGTGCTAAAATATCATCAGATCAAAATAAATTGAAGCAATATAAGTACAGTAAAATATTTATATTTCTACTCATAATAGAAGAATACTTCAAATTCTGCAATGCATGACAGGAAATCACTTTAAAAATAATAAAAAAACAAGCAGTTTGACCATATCACTCAGATTTTTTAGCTCTTTAACCTTTATTCTTCCTGAGCTTTTATTGCATGTCATCTTTATTTGTTTCAACTTATGTTTTGGAAAGTGTTAGCTTAATCGGTGATTCTAAATTGGCCAGATGTGTGAATGGTTTTCTGTCTCTGTGTTAGCCTTATGACAGACTGGCGACCTGTCCAGGGTCACCAGTCTGTCACAATGTAAACAAGTGTACGTCTCTCACACGTAAACAGACCCACCTCACTGACCACCTCAAAGTTCAGCCATGCCTTCACAAAAGATATGGCTCAACACCAGTAACAATACCTGGGATTTTTTTTAGTCAAAAGACTGAATGAAATCCACTTAACTAGTGTCTGACTTTCTTGCATGAATATAAATGTTGTGCATCCCTTGCAGACACCCGACTGCCAGTATTTCCTCACAAGTGGCTGCAGGTGAACTGTAGCACGGGCTCAACGCTGACACACGACACTGTTCCGTATAATTGCTGGTGTTGTCACAATTGCAGGGCGATCTACTGTCCATAATTACAATAAAACCCTTTTCAATCCCACTTGTTGATTCTGAAAACATCTAAGCAGCTAAAGATTCAGGATCACACACTGGCATGGATGATTTAACTACCATAATTGAACATGAGGTCATAACGATCCTGCTGCACTTACATCAAAATCACGGTGGTTTGCAGAGGTTTTATGCTAATTTGTTGGCTTCGGTGAGAGAAGTGTGTATGTATCTGTGTGTGCGTGCGTAATGTGCAGCCTGCAGATGGCTGTAGTGGCAGTAGAAAGCTGATTTACTGAGAGCCTGTTAAGATATGTCGTTCTGATATAGTAGCTGGGCTGCCACCAGTGAAATGACTGGTTTTTACTGCGTCTCAGTGATTGAGTGGGTTGCCGTAGTGATAAGTGGGTTGCCCTGGTGATAAGCATTCTGCCGACGGACAGAAGAGGTTGGAAATGGGTGGGGAGAGGATGGGGTTTGATAAGAAATCTGTCCAGTTTTTATCTGCAGTAGCTGTCGACACTCTTCTCTTCTCTTCTGTCCTTCCCAATGATGTTATTGGACAGGAGACAAAAGTGGCAAGACTCTGATTGAGTCTGATTGGTCATGCTCAGGTCACATCCTGGTCAGCTATGTAGACACACACAAACACACATACATGCAAACACACACAGTCACCAGTGTCTTTGCTTTGACAGGGGCTTTAGACTGTGTCCAATCAATTTAGTAGTTGGGCCGCTGAAGACATGCACTAGTAATCAGTGTAACCATCACTGTGTTTGAACTCTGTCTCTTTGTCTGACTATTTGATTGGGGTGAGTGTGCTTAAATGAAAGCGAGAGAAAGAGAGCGGGAGATTGAATTCGAGGTCTTTCTTTGTGCGTCTCTGTGGTTGTGTGTGTGTGTGTGTGTGTGTGCTTGCCTGCTCTTCTCTTGTTGTCGAGGTTCTTACGTGATTTGTATTTCAACTGAAAAGAAAAAACAGTGGCCTTAAATCCTAAGTTTGCTTCCTTCCTTTCCTACCACTTCCTCTCCTGTCCTCTCACCACCTCTAAACTTTACGTTCTCCTCACTCTTCTCTCCTCCCTTCTGCCCCCTGGCTGTATATAGAGGTTCCCACGGCAACGGTAACCCCATCCAATTTGACCAAAATGGAGGGAGAGAATATGGAGCTGTTGTGTACGACCTCTGGTGTCCCATCACCTGAGCTGTTCTGGGATATGTTACTTTTCACCTACTATGAGGTTAGGAATCACACATACACACACAAACACACACGCACGCACGCACGCACACACACCCTCAGTTGCCATGATACTGTTATTTTAATGCTGCCCATTACTAGCTACCTCACGAGTCTACAATAATCACTCTTACATGTAAAAGATTGTAGTAGCTTGCCGGTAGAATTTCTTTCCCCAAAGACAATAGCATATACACTGATTGATCCCCTGCTAAATTTGCATTTCTAAGCTTGCTCACTTACCAGGAAACGAACAGTCTCTAATCTTTCTGTTAGTTTCATTTTAATGGAGAGAGACAGAATATCAAAACAAAACAAATTACTAAAAAAGTTTGACACTGATTTGCATGTCCATGAGGGAAATAAGGATTTGATTCCCCCACAACCCAAGACTAATCTGTCTACCACAGATCGGCTGTGTCATCATAAAAACAATTAGCGATTTACAGTATATTACTGTTAACAAGTTTTTTTCCCCTCCTGTTTAAAGTGTTATGAATGACATAGCATTTCAGCATTTCAGCATTTCTAGGCGCATATCATGAACAATTATCAGCTTGAGCGTTATTGAGGTCCACTCTGATTTAAAAGTCAATTCTTATTTCATGCGGCTCTCTGACTTCTTAACATCACGATCAGATGTTTAGCCAAGTAAAAACAATAGACATTGTCTTCTACTAAGCAATCATTTTTTGTTTGTGCTGCTGCTCTTTTCTCATGCAGATAGCAACATCGGGCCAGATTTCCAGGCTTCAATTGTTTAACCTGTCTTCCATGGATCACAACAGCAAGATCAGCTGCACAGCTGAAAACATTGTAGGAGACAAAGAGTCCTCCGTGGTGCTGAATATACTATGTAAGTTTATCCTCTGGCAAACTGCCCCAATTTAGTGAAGATTAATGTGTCAAAGCATCCCTCGATGCAGAGTAGTCTTTAAATCAGAGAATTAAAAGCTTGAGAAGACAACGGTTCTACTCATCTTTTAATCTGTGTTCTTGCACGCTTCGCTAGTTTTTACCTTTGCTTTATCTTGGTTCTGTCTCTTCTGTTTGAATTTCACACTGTTGCTCTTAAACTCTCTTTTCTCTCCTCTGCAATCAGTTCCTCCCAAAATCACAAAGCTGAGTGACGCAATCTCAGATCATCATTGGTGTATTCCCTTCAGCGTGACAGGTACAAGAGATGTCCCCATAATCGTATTTAGTCATACTCTGATGTTTGATTTCACAACACATGATACTTTCCCCAAATCACACCAGTAAATGCATAAATAAGGTAATGACATCTTTTTAAATAATGAAAACTTGTTAATGTTACTGGTTCTGTTGTGTTGTTTTCACTACCTCTCTTTAGGTAACCCTCAGCCAACTTTCAAGTGGTCACATAATGGTAAGCCAGTCAATGAGGGGATGTACATCTTCACCAGGATCCACGACTACGCTGAGAGAGAGTACCATGGCTGCTTGCAGTTGGACAGTCCTACACACATCAACAATGGGCGTTACAAACTAGAGGTTACAAACCCCTATGGCACAGACGAGAAAGAAGTTGATGCTCACTTCATGCACATGCCTTCCGATGGTGAGACGCAACATTATTGGATGTTTTATTTTCTGTTTCGACGCCACTATCATCGAGATGTACTTATCTAGTTATTAAAAAGTTATCAGCAAGTTCACTTTTTCTATTTTTTGAAGAACATATGATATTGTAGCGTCCCTCCGACAGAAGACAGAGACGATCGGTATTCCGGTTACTGGCTGTTTGTTAAGAACAGTAACACAGGCTACTGCTAATGCCAGCAGGGGAAAGAATGCACTCTCCTCAATCAAAACAAACCCCCACTCACGCTCTTCCACAACTTGCGCTCCTTTTTCCCGCACACACCATCAACAAAACTCTCTAACACCAACCCCGAACACTCTCAGCCAACCACACACATGCTCTCCTACAGACTGTCTGTCATAGGTAGCTGATCTGATTGACAGGCCCAACGGACTCTAGACTATTCAGTAAATCCCATTGCTGTGTAGAGCACTATGCCATAAGTGAATGGCAATTCTGCACACAAATCACTGATAACACAACACCGTTACTATATGTCCCTCCTTTTTACCTTTTTAACTAAATTATTAATTGAGGAAAAATATTCTTAATGATTAATAGTCACGAGATCTAGACAATGCAATTTCTGGAGAAACAGTACTGTGATTAGCGCTACTGCTAGACTCGATATGTTGTTAAGAAGCTTTTGATTGTTATGTTGTAAATAACAGGCTTTTAAGTTGAATTTGTGATGAAAGATGAATTCATGTCTAGCTAAGTTTTATTTGAAATATATTATATATTTCTGAACATCCCGTTAATTTTGTAATTTTACTTTGAAAATCTCACATTATAAAAACATTTGAACAACAATTGAAGTCCAATACACAGGATTTTGTTTTGAAAATCTTACACCAACATAGTCCCTGCTGTTAGCTGCTGGTGGGGGTTTTGGACTATTTTGTGTTTTTCATGTGTGCGTATGAGAAACAGGCAGACAATAGAAGCTTTGCCTCTGAGTAACACCGTAACATATTTAAAGCCATGAGAAAGGCTTTAAATATAACTGTATGGCTACGGTTACAAACATTTAGGAACACTGACAGACAAATAAATAAATTGTATCTAAATTTAAAGAGCAGTGCCAAAAGTTCTAAATATTTTTTTCTTTTACTAGTGTAGACCCTGAAAAAGAGGTATTTTCAGCTTTTCTTAAAAAGTTCTTGATGAAAATATAATGAATCGGTACTGGCCACATAGATGACACTGCTCTCATTAAGATGCCTCCAAGTTAAAGAGTGTAGATCAACTGGTATTGAGAAAACCATTGTTTGATAAAAGAGAAATTTTCCTACTGTTTTGTTCTATAATGATGCCTGTAAATGATAAACCACGAGCCTAGCAACCAGTTAGAGTTAAAAATTTCAGAGGAATATTTTTTCTTTTCCCTGTTTGACAGTTAAGTAATGTAATCTTGTACCACACATTCCACCCACTGAAATTAATGTGTTTTTTAGAGCATTAAGTGTAACAGTTTGGAAGAACATCAACAAGAAGAGTGGATAAATGAGCTGCTTATTTTGGTCTATGAACTATAATTCTGTGACAAATGGTGCAGGACTAGTTAGGCATAAAACTTTTTTGTCCCTTTGCACCATAATATGGGATTTCCTTAACGACAGCCCCACCAAATACTGCATTTTGGCATTTTTAAGTCCTGTATTTTGAAGCAACGTCCAAACTTTTCTAGTCCATTTAGCCTGTACTGAATATTTTTTATTTGATCATTTTATAGCCCTTTAATCTTCAGGCAAAACTTAAGAAATCACCCGTTTTATAATTATTTTTGCCGTTACAGATATTTTTGAACTCTTTCCTATCTTTATACAATTACAATCACATGTTTCTGTTTAGTATATAGGAAATGCATTTAATTATTACCACAAATAGACTCTTTCATATAGTTCTCAATCACCATCGTGATTCATCATGATTCTGTTTCACACTTTAAATATCACTGCAGACTGTGTATATTTTTGCCATCTGGGTTATGCTCATCGATTTATAATGAGGGGTAGTTGCTGGCATGAAACCAGATAAAGGAATGGCAAACTGGCAGTTATCTGTTTTAAATCTGCCTTTATTCATAGCAAAGGTCAGCAGCTCGCTGAAAGAAAAAAAAATCTAGCTGATGCTTTGATGTTATACAATACTATACATGTACAGGTATAGCTACATACAGTGAAATAGTTTCTGTTGATGCACAAAGATGGATGTGTAAGACGGATGTCATCAATGTAAATTCTCTTCTTTTTGCAGCAACAGATCCGGAGCCTTACTATTATGGTAAGTGATCTCTTTCCTCTTTTTTAAGTGCAAAATTGCAGCGAACTAAATTCTACAATATATAGGCCCACATTACATTTGCCATTATGGCTGCTTTCCAACTCCCAGCCAGTAGAAAGCTGCAATTTGGCAACTGTTAGTAACGAACACGATAAGCTCAAATTAAAATCGGTGACATTGTCCACTTAGCGGCCATATTGGAAACCTGAGCGCATATATTTACTGTTATTTTGAATCTTTTTCTAAATTATCTTTCATTTCAAATGTCAACAGGACATAAAAACTTATAGGCACGTACAGAATATTAAGTCAAATCTGATAGAGATGAGTTCAAAGTTTGCATGTAGTTCTAATTCGAGCACTATCTATCTAAATATCTTTTAAATTTCAATTCAGAATTGAAGGGAATGTCTCTCTGTTATAATGTATTTGGAGCTACCTAGGACACACCTAGTGGTGAGCCAGGATGCCACAATCTGCCCTTTACAACTCCAACATAGTTCATCACTGTAAACTGACCCACAATACAGACTACACAGTTTAGCCTGCATGAGAATAAACTTTGTATAACATGAATTACTATCAATTTATTTGCATTCAAAAACATTTTATAATGTGAAACATCCAGATAACTTTAGAAACATTTCATATAGTGATCCAATCTGATTACCAAGTTGTAAGTTGAACTAGGACATTACATGAAAGTTAAATTTCTGCCTTTCTTAGAGCATTTATCTCTCCTGTCTTCCCTTTCTTACATTGTTCCCCATCTCAGAGAGTAAAATGATCATACATTAGCATTTTTTCTTCCCTGGGAAACAGTCACTCTGGCCTCAGCTAGAAGACAAATTATGTGTCAAACTGCAAAGAAACTGTTTTGGTGTCATACATACTGAGCTGTTTGAAATGCTGAATTGTCAAGTGCTCTCCACTTCAAAAAAGTTACTCCGATTATGCTCACCCCACTTCTGTAGCACTAGCTAGATGAAGTATCTCAAACACAGCTTTACATCTGAACTGTGGTGACTTAACTGTCTTTATAAAGACTGAAATCACTTAAAAATTTTGTGCATTCACTTGTCAACCACATTTAATTACTCATTAATTGAAAGTGCCAGAAAGTTCGGGCTCACTCAAACCCCTGGTGTCGTCAACAAACACAAATTACATTTCAGCAATCTTACTCTCTCAAACTCTTTTATCTTCTCTCAAGTTGTTGAGGGGATACGTGCGCGCACATTCCTGCAGCTAGGACGTGTGCATGTTTACTACGAGCTGTTTGTATCTCGTGTTTGTGTAATGACTATGTTTTTGAAACAAGCTCAGAGAACAACACTGAGTGCTTGTCTTACAGTTGAAACATGTTTGAGAACTAATTTGTTTCTGTCTGTGTCTTTCTCCAATACGCCCTCCATCCAGCAGATCAAACCACAGGTACAGCCATATCTTTTAGTTGCTCACTCTTATCCATAAGTAACACGGACAATGCATTATTTAGTTTTGTTTTCTATTTTTGCACACCTGCCACCAGATTTGAGAAACAGAAAAACGCCCCTCGTTCTACTTCTCACGTGTACACCACTTTGTATTGGTCTTTCACGTGGAATTCCAATAAAATTGATTCATGTTTGTGGCTGTAATGTGACAAAATGTGGAAATGTTCAAGGGGGCCGAATACTTTTGCAAGTCACTGTATGCTCAGGTAGTTTGCTAATTAGGCTAACTTTAAGTCTACAAGTTGTTGAGTTTGTATAAAGTCAGTAATTAAATAAAACTCCACATGCTGTGCTTACAAGCACAAGCAATTTGTGCTTAATGTTTGTAATGTTAAGGTGATATTCTCTATTTCATCAAAAAAGGCTTTGAGGAAGAGGTCAGAACAACATGACAGGTGTAAACTACTGGATGATAAGTTTAAATACCTGAGGTGAACCATCAACCCTTCAGTGGCTGGAGATTAATGTCAGGGGTGATTTGTGACAGAAGGAAAGCAGAACGAGTGAAAGGGACGTTTCACAAGATGGTCGTGAGACCTGCTGTGATGTATGGTTTGGAGACGGTGGCACTGACAAGAAAAGACACACGGCTGACCTGGCGGTGCCAAAGATGTTAAGATTTTCATTGGAAGTGACCAGAATGGACATGAGAATAAATGGTTAGACATGTGCAGAGGAGGTATAGCGGATATATTGAACAAAGGATGTTGAAGATGGAGCCGCCAGGAAGGAGGAAGACCTCAGACGAAGTTCGTGGATGTAATGAAGAAGCACGTGTGGAGGGTTGGTGTGACAGAAGAGAATTGTAAGGGCTAGGATGAGCTGGAGGCAGAACATCTGGTGTACAACCTCTAAAAGAGGAAACCAAAAGAAGAAGAAAATTTAATATTTGAGCTTATTTTGTTAGAAACAGATAAACAATTTTATTCTTCAGATTTACAGTAAATCTTATCTTTTTTTGACAGTGAGTAGAAAACACTCCTTTACTTGTCCTTAAATCACATCTTGAGTTTCTCTTCCTCTCTGATTTCTCTCCCTCTCTCTCCCGCTTGTATCAATAGACACCCCTCCTCTGAATCCACGCGAGGACAGAGTCGCTGTAAGTCACTTCTCACTATTTTCCTACAGCTCTTTGCTGTTTGCTACTGCAAGTTATTTATGGTTTGTGCCTGTTTCTCTCTCATTTATTTGTGTTTCCTGTCTAGAAACACCTGAGCTGGCTCTATTTTTATGTAATACGTAATTGAATGAACCCAACACATTGAAGATAAAGCAGTCCTTAAGAAAATCTGCCTTTCTTGAGCAGTGATATAAACACAGCCTGTGGCCTATACCTTTTGTTGTGGTGGGTTTGGCATTTGGCTTTGTGTAGCTGTCAGTGTGTTTGCTCACCTCTCCGGGAGATTTATAACCCCGATTTCTCATTGTACAGGTGTACGTGGTGGTGGGCATCGCTGCTGTAGCCTTCACTGGCTTCCTTCTAATGTTAGTTATTCTCAAGTTTGGAGGAAACTCTAAGTTTGGCATCAAAGGTAAGACTTCTTGCTGTAATCTTGAGTTGTGGCAGAAAGAACCGGTGATTTTAGTTCAACATGGATACATTAAAAAAGCCTGTTATTAATTAGAGGGATTTGGCAAGCAGGAGAACTGTCTTCATCTAACATGACATTCAAATAACACATACATGCTAGATAAGGAACACCAAGCTTTAATACTAAAAGTAGGCCAAAATGCTGGCCTGGATAACTTTAGCTTGCTGTAGATTAGGTGCAGTGCTGTTACCCCACAGTAAGAAGGTCGATGGTTCAAATCCGCCTGCTGGCTGGAACCTCTCTCTGTGGAGTTTCAGTGTTCTCCCAATGCCTGTGGGGTACTACAGTTTCCCCCCACAGTCCAAAGACATTCATGCTAAATCAACTGGTGAGCCTAAATTTGCCATATCGAAGGACTTCACAGCTAAACTGTGCTATATATTGGCAGATTGGCGTGTACCCAACGTTTTGCTCTGTGAGAGCTGAGTTAGACTCCAGCTTCCTTGTAACTGTAAAATAGATATGTGGATGTATCAAACATGCCAACATCAAAAGCATACGGGCCAATCAGTATTCGTCACTGACCACCAAAGCCTAGATTTGTGGTTCCACTTTTGAGGAGGCGAAATATATAGACATACAAAGAATACACAGCTGAAATCTGAGTCAAAGACAGGATGATGGCAAATTAAAGCAACCAGAACCTTAAAATCTTTGATCATCATGATCCTAATTTAATATGCAGGCCCTCATGTATCCACGAATTCACCCGGTTCAGATGGAAGCAGCTGCTGTTGTGATTGTGTTTCTCTGGGTCTCAGTTCTGCTGGTGCATAACACGCATGTGGACTAAAATGAACTGTAGTCTTTGTCATGTTGATGTGAAATTGCTTTGGTACTGTAGCCACTGTTGAAGCCTCCACACACACATGCTTGCATACAGGCCATCTATCTTTTATGCCACATAGTTTTCCTCTTAAGTATGTTTGAAACAACTGCTTCTGCATTGGCTACAAGTGTCACTAATCTGTTTCCCTCGTCTAGTATTTACCATTCTGGCTTACTACAGCAGATTTGTCTTTTCTCATTTTTATGCTTGGCTCAGATTTTGGCCTCCTTCTTGTAAACTAACAATACTCACTGAACCATGGTCCGTCCATTTTGCACATCGAACATGTAAAAGCGGTCATGCTTCATTTTAATGCTCACATATTCAGAGTGTGGCTATAGAACGACAGGTGGACACGTTAATCTTTAATATGAAATGATACCTTTCAGTCTTTCATTCAGTTTGGTTCAGAAAAGAAACGCACAAAATTTGCATTCAGGGCAGACAGTCCATGAACTCCTCGTCTTGAGGAAGTGGTTTGTTGCTTTTTAAAGATATGTTTGTTTTTAGGAATAAAAAATTTCTTGGCACCCTTTGAGCCATCAGCATTTGATACAGCGTAGGTCCATATTTTACATTCAAATTAGCGAACCAAAAAGTGAATGCAAATGTAGGCACAGAGTTATTCGATGCGCGTTGCCAAGTGTGTGTGTTTTTATGTGTGTGACTCTCAGTTACACTGTAGAAGTGCAGTATTTTGACAGTGATTGATTTATGGGCCCCCAGAGAAGGAAGGATGTGGGACAGAAGGAGCAAAAGGATACACATCATTTTTGTGTATGTGGGATTTCTTCAATGTCTTAGTATCATATATACAGTATATATTTGTGTGTGTGTGTATTTCTTGAACATCTAAGCATTTTTGCATCCTGTGTAGGAGGCTAGGTCACATTACAGTTTTGCCCTCTGATTGCTTCCCTTGACTCTTCGTCTTTCTTCCTTTCCCCCCTTCCACCTTCCTCTTTCTGTTCACATTCCAAACACATGTAGAAATACAGATGCATGTGCCCTGCAGCAGGTTTATGCTGCAGTAAGTTTATGGAGAGAGAAATTTGGAGAGGCCTGCATCAGTATGAACAACAGATCTAGACAGGGGGTCCAACAGCTGCGAACAATCCACAGCAGCCCTGAGCCCACCGAAGTTAATCTCAACAAGAGACACACAACTGCTGATGGCAGCTTTTTAACCAATCTAAAATAAAAACTCTTTTATCACTGCAAAATAACTAAATCACCCCCACATGAACACAGTCATTGCTGATGATGATGGCGAACTTGTGATCAGAAGGTGTGAAAAGTGCGTGTCAAGCCTTGTACCATATTGAGCAGGTGTGCAGTGAAAAATCGTCACTCGCCTCACTGAGCTGAGGATGATTTGCTGACCGCCTCTTTTTGATAGCTGAGTAAAAAGCTGTAGTGGGTTTACATTATTTATGCCGACTGCATTATTCTGCTCCTCTCTCATCAATAAAACATGGACAACGTTTGGTACAGGTTTCCTTGCATGATCTCCTCGCTGCTTTTTGACACTAGAAGGATGATTTTATTTAGTGTGTATAGTTGTTTGTTTTCTTGCGTTGGCACAAAGGATTAGGAAATATTTCATGTAAAGTTTGCTGTAGGTTCACATGTGTGCATGAGTCAGCAGCGGTGACATGTTGCAGCGGGTCCTGTTTTAATCTGATCGATCCCATCGTCATGTCGGGAAAAATTTATTATCCAGTGGTAATCTAATAATTGAAGCTTTGCTTGTTTTAGCTTTGGAGACACTCATGTGGATCCTGCTGCTGTATGAAAGCTATATGTAATAATCTGAAAGTATCAGATTTAGCTTTGTCCTCATAATGTTTTATTAAAAAACAGGCCACATTTTAGGCTTTAGGATTTTTATTGGTCACTGCTGATGCTGACGTATGGAAAAAATGAAGACTATGTCCTGAGTGCAGAAAAAAGCACAGCAGAAGCCTAATGATTATGGTTGGCACATTACCAGGATTTGAAACTTGAAAGTGATAGGCCAGAAAATACTTGATATGTGTTAGGATTTTCATTATTATGTGAGGAAAAAGTGACAAAAATAAAGAATAAATATCTTATGATACAAACAACAGCTGTATTTGTGAATGCATGTGTGTGTATGTGTGTACAGTGTTTAACAAATATAATAATTACCTGTAAAAAAAAGAAAATTAGCTATTTGGAAAATCTTTCTAAAGCTTGATTAAAACTAAAAGATTAGATTTTTATTTTTTGGGCAAATAACAAACTGCAATTCATATTTTTATTAATCAAAATTTGAGCCAGCACAGAGGACTAATCAGAGAAGTCAGATATCAATCGCACATAACATTCAGTCACTAAAACTGTTTTTCTGTTCAAGAATGCAAGTAAATAACTGTAATTTAGCTTCCTAATAATTTATTTATTTTTTTTTTTTTTGCAAAACAGTACATTTGAAAACTCACGGATAACATCAATTATTATATTTTAGCTTTTAAAACATAATTTTGATTAAATAGATTTGTATACTGGTGGATTAATCATTACAGAAATATTTTTAAAAACGACTTTGGTAACTAACAGTACTTTCAAAAGACAATATTTTAAGGTTGTGTGATGTAGTGCTGTACCTCTGTTTACTTGGTACCACATTTTTCTTGCTCAATAAACAGAGCTGTTAAAGTAGCTTAACACTGTTTCTGTCTGGTTGCTGACTTTTCTTTGCTTCAGTCTGGCACTTCAAGAGAGACAAGACACTTTTCAGATACAAATAATTGTATTACTTTTTAAAATTAACAGTTTCTTAATGTTACTGACGTTTGCTGCATAGCTCCCACATTAATGTTATTGTTTTATTACTAGCCATAGCTGCTAGCTGTCGACAATAGCTATAGTAAAACAGTTGGCGTTGACATGTATGCCAGCCATGCCAACATTTTCGATAACTGTTCAACAGTTAAGTGTTGTTGGATTGGAGATTTACTGACCTGGAATATTCTCTTAAAGTTTTTTCAGTGTTCAGGTCGGCTACTTTAGCTGCTAGCGAGGTGAGTGTACCTCCCTGTCTGCAGCAATGCTGTGTCATCGGAACAGGCAAAGACACTACTGTTGGTACTCATTCTGTTACAAATTAGTATAAAAATGACCAAATATAATTTTTTGTATTGATTAGTATGCGAGTATAAATACTTTTTAAAAACCCCTCTAAAGACACAGTATAAGTAAAAGCATATTTTGCTCATTGTTTAAATTATTAAGGTTGAAAATAAGGTTTGTAAATGTGAAGCATTTGGAAATTACTGTATGTCCCATTTAATCTTAGCGCCATCACTTTTAAGTTAAACATTAACAACATTAAGGGTGTGTTATCCAGAGTGACAGTGATGTTGTTTTTGGATGAAAATGTGTCCGCAGAGTCAGAAAGATCAGAGACAACACAACTACAGAGACACTAAACTGTGGAATTTCTCCCACCATTTTAGTTTCCATGGTACTTGTCAGTATCGTTTAGGATCTAACTTGCTCCTAAATAAGACTAAACCTGCCTGATCAATACGGCCCCAGAGAGAAAGCAAACAAGGTTTTTGGAGACTAATTGTGTGGTCTGCCACCTCGTCTGAGTATGGTTCCACAATCCCAAGGCTGCATCTCTTGGAATAAAGTTTAGAGCTGTATCGTGGATGAGTCCTGTTTTACCACAAGATTCAGACACTGAAAATTATAGGCAGAACACGAACACAGTGGCTTAAATAGACCAATTGAAAGCCTAACAGGTTTCACAGAATTACACATAACAACCACCCAAAACTAAATGCAGAGCTCTGAAAGAGGGACAAACCTAGTTACATGTAAGTGGGCATGAAGGGAGAAAAGTACAACACAAACCACTGTTATATGGTAAGAGCGAGGCAGAAATGTCAAGAGGGGAGGAAAATGATTGATTAAAAGTTTGTTTTTTTTAAAAAAGTAAATATGATGTGTGGAAAGTTTGAGACAGGTGGAAAAGAAGAGCGAGAGTGAATGTTAAAACTGACATTTGACATGAATGAGTCTGAGAAAAACAGAGTCAGCAAGGAGGTGAGAAAGAGCGAGAGACATTAGAAACTAGCCCAGAGCGGGGCAAAGAGAATAAGGAAAAATTGACAGAAAGAAAGAGATGAAAAGTAAGGTCTTCTCTTGTCCACTTATCAATGATTCATCGTTAGTGCAGGTTTCACTTTTCTCCTTATTTGGTAGAGTTGCACGCCTCCATCTTTTTCTCCCTCTCACATGCACACACAGCGCCTCACTGTCGATCGATCCATACGACACCCTCAAGGTCAGCAGAGCTTGATTCCAGGCCCAAGTCATTACTGAGCATGCTCAGGGTACCCACCACTGCCTCCTCCTTTCCCTTAACTTCCTGTAGAAAAGCAGTTCTGCCTTCAGTTCTTCAGCGTTTTAAGAAACCAAAGCAAAACTGGAATGAACTGAACTACAAAGTAAAGAGTCTAAAATCAGTCAGTGTATGGCAGAGTAACCTTCAATACCTTTGCAGCACTGACAGGAAGGCGTCAGTACCAAGAGTGTGTTAAAAATCAAATGCAGGATTCGGGAGCCAGGTCAGAATCTCAGTGTCGTCATATTTAATTTTTTTCAAGCACAAGAGCTTGAGCTTATTTTTTATGAACAGAAAAAAAAGGTTTAATGAACAAAGCAAAAAATCCAAAGCCATGCTTGTGGCATAGGCACAATATAAGCACAACAATGCATGGTAACATGTTCTTGTGGTAATGTAACATATATTATGTTAGCATATTTGTATTTTAGCAGTAAGCATACATTATTCAAACTGGTAGGACGTTTGTGTGGGCTACATTTAGCCATAAAAGAAGCAAGCAGAATTTTTAGCAGTGATGCTTTGAACAAATTAAATCTGGACCAAAGTGACACCACTCCTCGAGTCGTGACTGTACTTAGACCTGTGGGTACAATTTGCATCTCTCACACAGAATTTTGTTATTTTGTATCCCCCCCCAAATTTTTATGAATTAGTTTGGAATAACATTAATAATTTAAATAGTAATGCTTAATTTTACATTTTAGACATAATTTGTAACTAACTCATTAAGTTGAGTCATTTTTTGCCTTCAGAACTTCTGTAATTGTTCACGGCATTGACATGATCGCATCACACAGCCGCACATCCATGATGCGAAGCTTGTTCTCCAGCAGATCTCAAAAGTGGTCTATTGGATTGGGATCTGAGCACCGTGGTGGCC
>VURO01001580.1:27983-40652 GCA_015108175.1 Pelvicachromis taeniatus
TTATAGTGGTCACACATGTTTCTGACCTTGTGTGAACAAATATTTGCCCCCTAAACCTAATAACCAGTTACGCAACCCTTGGCAGCAGGACCTGCAGTTAAGTGTTTGCAATAACAGCTAATGACTCTTTCACATCACTGTGGAGCAATTTTGTCCCTCCCTTGTTCAAAATTGTTTAAATTTAGCCACATTTGAGTCTTTTCCATCATGATCAGCCTGTTTAAGCAGTTTAAAGCACCTTAAACCAATCCAAATTCTTTTTTTTAATTTATTTATTTCAAAAGTCATTTAAAGGTGGCATGATGTGCTGCTTTATGAAATCTTTTAGCCTACTTCACTTTATCAGACAGCTTCTATTTAAGGGATTTTTTGATTCAGCTGGACTGGCAGGAATCATGTGTGGGTGTGGATTGTGACATTGAACTCAGGTTTTCAAAAACTGGTTAGGGGGCAATTACTTTTTTGTACACGACCGATTCGTTTGTTTCCTCTTTAATAAATGAAATAATCATTAAAAAAAAATATATAATTCATATTATTTGCTTATGTTTAATAACTGTGTAATGGCAACTTGTGAAGTTCTTTGTTTTGTTATATTTTTAAGAAGAAAAGTGAAATCTCAGAAACATACGTTAGAGCTAATGTGTCATACCAACACCAGGCATGTTGATTGCTTTCTTAGATTGGTAATACTTTGAAAATAATATTTTAAATAATGAAAGTTAAAGGCACTTACATTATGCATACGCTGGATATAAAAATTGTATATATTTTTTTCTCTCAGTCCAGTTTTTCATGACTTTGATCCGTCTCTGTATTCATAATCATGTCACATCAGTGCTTTTTATAAATACAAAATGTTCTGGCATCCCTTAGGGACTCCAATCAAAAGCACACAATTCTGCCTAAGCAGTTTTAATAAACAGAAGTATTTATTCGGTTAATGATTGCCATGGGTCTTAAATTAAACAGTATCAAGTTAGGGTTTCTCTTTCAATCATTTTAAGGAAGAAAAACTCAGTTTCTGCATTGATCATCCGGAAATTATCAGAATGTTGGAGACCTTAGCAGACCTCCTGTACCTGTAACACCTGTGGTGTGCCCTGGTCACACCACACAAGAGAGCTGAAACCTCATATGGCGTTTGTATGAATGTGTGTGTAAGTGGTTGAATGAAAAGCACTATATAAGCACCAAATACAACAAAAACCAAGGATAGGAAATAAGCTTTTAAGTGGTTTATACTTCAAACTGTATTTCAGATTTTTGTTTTACAAAATATAAATTCCTAGATTGGAAAATAAAAATGAAATACCCTGGAGAAGAAGTGAAAGATAAAATAATAGACCCATGAATTAAAAAGGCTACTTTGTGTAATAATTTGGGCATTTCTCTGGCTTATGTCAGAGCGATTCACATTGTTTTTATTCTCAGGAAATCAAGACTTCAAAAATCAGTTGGAATTTTATTTTTTCAGGTTTTTGAGTCTATGGGCATCAGATTATGAGTTCACACCATGGGTGCTTGCCTGTGCAGAAGGATTTCATGTGTAAACAGGTACAACATGTCAGCGTGATGTTGTTGCTCAGACAGTATGACAGTGTGTTGCAAGTCAAGGTCCTGCTGGTTGCTTAGGACACGTCATTGCTGCCAAAGAGTGTGTACGTTGAATCACAGTTTGGCTTTTTCTTGGCAGAAGACTGGATATCCGTATTATAGCCTCTATGTTAATGAGGTTTTAGCTATCAATCAACCCCTAGTCCTGCTGGACTAAGGCAGCTACTCAAGTGGCCAAGAGACACAAAGAGAACACACATGGAAGTGCACAGTTTTCTTGAATATGTATGAGAGTTGGCAAAAGGGCATGCCACTATCGTTTACCATGTCTGGCTGCTTTTGTATTGCATATTTGTGCATTTGTGTAGCATTTTCTGCACAGCGGGGGCCAAAAGAGTGGCGAGAGAGAGAGAAAGAGAGCATCAGTGCAGAGCAGTTGGGAACAGCACTATAACAGATAGAGGGTTTATTGATGGATCAATTGATCGTTTGCCTGCCCAGAGAGAGACAGGATGCTTCTGTCTTCTTGGCTCTGTTTTCATATAGCTGCCTAATGCTCAGCATTAGGTCAGCAGCTCTGCTGGGGGTAGGGAGGTGGGGGGTGTTGGCATGTGCAACTTGGTATGAACAAAATAACGATGACGAGAGAGTAGAAATGTGTGTGTGAGGCAAACTGTAAGTCACTATTTTAATGCCTCTCAAAGTCATAATTTTTGGATAAATTGGTTCTGTTTTGAGTAGTTGGGCTCGGCTCTGGAGACAAAGCAAACCACTTAAATTTATTACCATTTCTACCATTTCCAAGTCCAGTCAATAGTCACATCCATACTGGAGGTGGTCTTCAAAGCTTGTATCTATAAAAAAAAAAGAAAGAAAGATATTTATCTAAAGAGATGAAGAAAGTTATTCCTCTATTTTCTTTTTTCAAAGCAAAAAACAAACTTGTTTTTTAAAGTATTAAAATATCATTTGATTAGTTTTTTGTTTTAAATTTGATTTGTGTTTTCTTCAGAATGGGATTTCAGGTATTGCTAATAAGTTTCCCTGTCTCATGACAATTACTGAGGTGGAAATTAAGTGTATAAGAAGTATCAGGTTAAACATGTGGTACTGAAGACTGGACTCCTCTATGAATATTTCATGTTTAACCGTGTTTAGTAACATGAATGTAAAACAGGAAATTTTAAATCAAAGATAGTGAAAGTAAAGTGGAAGGCTTGAAAGAATGCCCGAAGTTGTATGCGTATGAAAGACAGTAGCACACAGTACAGCACAGACTGTACCTCATGTTAGCAGCTTCTGAGAGCAGCCTGGATTTATTACCGTATTTCCTAAAGTCCAGCACGTGGGCCAGTGCCAAGCTCTGTGCTTTTGCTGAGTATCCAGTGTATTTCTAATCTGACATAAGACAACTGAGAAAACATTTCCTGAGAAAATGCTCACAGAATGAGAGTGAGAATACTTCCAAAATTATGAGGACAACCTTGTTTTTGTGGATTCTGTTTTGATGGCCTTCGGTAACTGCGGGGGAAGTTTGAAGCTGACACAGACAGAAAGAAACATCTTTCGTGAAAAAACTCATTACCAGTGTTGGTCAAGTTACTTGAAAAAAGTAATTAGTTCCTAATTACCGATTACTGAAAAAGTCTCTTTTAAAAATTTTTTTTATTAGTTTTAATCTTTTAACTTTATGCACATTGCATCAAGCAAAAATTAAATTATATGCAGCAGTCTTTGACTTGAAGAAATTTGTTTAATATTTAAACCTATTTTCTGCATATTCCAGCATATAAAATACAATAATTCTTTGTGTTTACACTCACTCTTTCAAATTGATGCAAGTAAAACACAGCAAAAAATAAATAAAATCAAAGATTCAGCAGCACTAAGTCCTGGTGCTCTTAAGTCTATTTTCACCTGGAGTGGGGGCTGCACTGGTCATGTCAGTGGGGGGATCCGGGGGTTTCTCTGTGATTTTTACATTCCCGTGGCAGCGTGCTCGGTGCTTGCGCAGATTTGAAGTTTAATTTTTCACTGTAGAAAGAAGTTTTCTTCCTACAGAGTGGACAGTGGACGCTAATGTTTTTGTCATTTTTTACTAAATCAAACTCAAAGTAATGTGAGTACTTCCAAGCTTTAAACGCTGCATGGTCGTACTCTCTCCTGCACTCCATATTATCCATTGTTGATCTGCACACATCTGTTGCTGCCACGGACGTTGCACGCTCGTACGTCATTGTCATGAGACACTCTCACAAACAAAATCACAGTTTAGTAACAGTAACACAGCCTGCTTACGGGAAAGTAACAGTAATCTAATTACTTTTTGGTTATAGTAATCCTTTACTTGTTACTTAAAAAAAGTAATTGAATTACGCATTACTGCCCAGCTCCGCTGATTACACTGAGTGGTAGCCAGAATACTCTCAAAATTATGAGGAAAACTTAATTAATGTGAATCCTGTGTGCATGACACTGTTTTTAAAATGCCTTTATGGCAGCCAGATCTGGTGTGGATGATACTACCAGTGTAGTGTAAATGACCAACAGGATCAACTAGGATGCAAATCTTTTTTCCAGCCATTCTGTTGTCGACTTGCTGCTGGGCTTGGGGTCATTGTCCTGTTGCATGACCCAATTTGGGGCCAAACGTTTGCTGTCACACCGATAAACTCACATTTCACTCTAGAAAGTATTGTGTCCCAACAGGGCTTTGTATATCAAACACAACTGCTAAATACTCCCTGTTAAACAAATACTTTAATGGTGACATAATAACTCTGCAGAGTGGGAGCTTTGATCTTTAAGAGGAATGCAAGTAAAATATAAAAACGAGTGGCAGGTATGTTATTACACCTTCCAAAACCAAAAGACGTCTGCAAATATTCACAGTTGAGGTTCTGAAGCCTGAGAATTATTTTCACTGTAACAAGCAGCTATGATTCACAGTAATGTACAGCTCTTTGTGATAACGGTTAAATGCTGTAAATACTTGAGGGGAAAAAATAACAAGCTATTGTACTTTTTGTTTTTCCTTTCTTAGTATGACTGTTTTTGTCATTAACAAGCAGACAGACACAGGGGAGTGTAATATAAATATTAAAGTTAAAAAAATGTTCGGGGCACTAAGGGGAAAACTAATATATCATTGTAATGATACATTTTTACAGTTCGAAGCATTTTTTAACTACAGCAGTGACACAGCCACTGAGGCAGTGACCGACTGTCTCCTTGAGCAAGTTTTGAAGTTTTTCTCAGTGTTTTGTTGTTTTATTAACACCCGTTTACTGTTTCCTGCAATACAGGTTTACATTCAGAGGAAGCAGTGGTGAAAAGACAGTAAATAGTTGTGCAGGTAAACTTTCAGTGCAGTTCATTTTTAATGTGAATAAAATGGAACGGCGGCACGGTGGTTAGTACTGTTGCTGGTACTCCGGCTTTCCATAGGTGTGAGTGTGAACGGTTGCCTGTCTATGTGTTAGCCCTGTGACAGACTGGTGACCTGACCGGGCCTCTCGCCCCAAGACAGCTGGGATAGGCTCCAGCGCCCCCCGCGACCCTGAAAAGGATAAGCGGAAGCGAATGGATGGATGGATAAAATGGAAATGTTAATGCTGTTCAGTGCCGACTCTGTAAGGGCAGCTCCTGGCGTTGACATGTAGTGTAGTTTTTTTTTTTAGTGGATAAGTATGTGTGTTTGTGTGTATGGTTGTCAGAAAGTCTGCAGCGTGACACGGTCTACTTCCGTTGCCCATTGCATACTGTTGCCGTGGCAACCTGCGTCATTGCCAACCTGCGCCGCTCCAAAACTAAATCATTATCACTTGCTGAGTATGAAGGTAGTGATTCACTCCTCTTGCGCACAAATACGTACACACACATTTATATATATATATATATATGAGGACACATGAACCGACACCTGGTACCGACTAAAGTCAGCAGTTGACGCTGAAATGAGAGCAGACAAAAGACGTCAATTTGTAAATCCCAAGTTCATTACTGCATGGTGCCTCAAGCAGAGAGATCTTTTGCTCCATTTACTGGCTTTGTTTATGAAGTGAGTCATGGCAAGAAAAACATTTTTCACTCTTCCTACACAAACCGGCGATGATTGGCAGCAAAACATGAGACTGATTTGGATTTTGAAGGTTGAAATTATACCTTTAAATCTGGCTGGTGTGCTGTTTTGAAACGCAGAGTAAAGAAAGTCTGGCACATCAAGTGTCGAACTGTATTTGTTTTGAATATTGAAGAGCAAGACAAACAGGCAGCTGCAAACCTATTTATGAGTGCCCATCCGTAGACATGACGTAGACATAAGAGCATAGGATTTCCTTTTTCTCACACCATTTAAATCAGTGGTAAGGTTGTCACTCTCAGCGAGTAGATTAATCTGAAAATGTGCCTCTATAATTAATTTAACTGCAATAAACACAACAAATTTTTAAAAAACCCAGAACTTCTCACTTTTCAGGACTTTTTCAGTTGAGAACCTGGATCGTGACCCAGACCTGGCTTTGCTAAATACATAAACCATCTCTTGGAAATCTTCTGAGGCACCAGTAACAACCCCCACCTCGGATGTTACATTCCTCTGCTGTGTGCTGGGGTGCCAGCGTACTAAACATCCAATAATGATCCTCAGCTGGATTATTATTTCTTACATCTTAGTAACAAATCACAGCTTTAAAAGTGTCGCTTTTATTTGTAACATCACCACAACGAGGAAGCTCAAGACACTTCCCTCGCGGGGGGCTAACTGGGTTTACTGTCTCCGCTGTCACTGCCTGCTGGTAGTAAAGTGAGAGTCTGTTGTTTTCTGGCATGTTTACTTTTAGTCCACTGCCAATCTGGAAAATTTTCTTTCAGTTTTTGCAAAAAAGAAATGACAAACACAGCTTAAGGAGGAGAGCCGAATGTTGTTTTTGGCTCACCTCACCGTTTCCTTTATCATAAAGTGTCAGCTGTCTGGAATGGTTTTCTCCTTTACTTTCCTGCCCTGACAGATGCCTCAGCCATCACTTTACTGCTGCTGCTGCCTGGGCTGACTTTATTCCCAGTGCTCGGGCTACCTAATTACACATCCTTCTTACTTGGACCTAGACACATTGTTCTAGGGACAAGGCATAACAAGCATGTTTGCAGTTACAGGATGATTACACACAATCTGGATGTACGCCTCGCTATTATAAGTTTACTCGTTAGTGCTGTTTTTCACTTTCAATGAGCGGAGATGCTAATGGGGGGCGTTTATCATTACCATCCAAAACTCCCCTAACCCCTGGCTCTCATTAGTTTTTGGATAGTAGCTTCACGTTAATTATTTGTCGGTTTACAGACTTTGTCCTCAACTCGTGCAGAATTACAACCCTCGCTGCAGAACTAAACAAAAAATGTCTGTTAATTATTTTTTGTAACTAGTTAATTGATTGGGCTCCATATATTATCTAAACAAAACCCAAGAATCAGTTATTTTCCGTATTAGAATAGGTATAAAATGATACTGATTTGATGTGGTGTTGATGTTTTTTATTCAGGACACGCTTGCATTTGAGCACTGTTGACCTCGTGACATACTACCTCTGTTTGAGCCAGCAGTAAAAGCTACAAGCTTTTTTGGACTAATTTTTCTTCATAGCCACAGGAGTTGGCAAAGCTTCCCTCTAAAACTCAGCGGGAGATGCAAAGCCAAACAGTATGTGAAGTCCAAACGATTCGAGGCACGTTTTTTATTGTGCTAGTTGAACATTTCAGCTGAAAATCAGCTGAAATGCAGTGAAAATTGTATTGAAACCAGTGCTGTGACACTCCTGAAACGTGACTTTCCTCCTTTTTATTTCCCGCCTCATCTCTATATCCCCCCTCTCATCTCTTTGATGTTTTCTAAGACATGCCTCGTTCACATATCAGCTTAGGCCACTTTTTTTTCTGTTTTTTTTTTCCGTGACATTTCTTATTTCACCCTAGACATTTGGCATGCATTCGAACCTTAATGCCACATCCAGCAGAGAAGTTTCATTTGTTTCGGTTGGCTCAGCCTCCTTCATAAACTGACAGGTTGGTAATATACACATAATCCTCTACCACAGATACGGCTATTCTGTTGTGCTGGCACAGACTCCCCCAGTGACATGCCAGGTGTTGGTATCAGTCTGTAATTTTACATGCTGCTGATTATCTTTAATGAATTGTGTGCACGCGTGTGTGTGCACATGTCTTTGGCAGAAAGTGTAAACAGTTGGAAATGTGGAAAAGCCCATTACATTATCTGGTGCGTGTGTGTCTCCATTGATTGGATTGCAGTTGAGCACTCCAAAGCAAAGTTCAGATGTGTTTAGGATCAATGGAGTTATTGTTCATGTTTGGAAAAAGGTCACTTCACCCCTACTGCAAGTAAAAAAAATGTAAACAAATAAACACTTAGTGCTTTACTAGGAAACCTCTCTGCTGTTTTTCTGTATAAAAATCAGTGATCATGACCTTTTCTACATAACTAATGAATAAATATGGTCAACATTATCACACACACACACATGTGCACATAGATGGTGAAGAGGGGGCAAGAGTTAAAGTACTGGACTTTTATCTGCCTTCGGTTGGTTAACTCATTTTACATCGAGGGCCACGCTTTGATTTTAAGTGAAACGAGTGAAACTGCACTTTCTGTCAGTGTAAAATGTTTAACTACACATTTAATCCCTTAACATAAGATCTTAATATAAGACAATTAAGTGCAAAAACATCTGGTAACTCACTGCCTGTATTTAATAAACATAATGTTTGTGTTGATTTTATGAAAATGTTATTTTTTCTAGTAGAAATGTCTAGAAGAAAGTAAAAAAAGAAAACAGGCACTTTCCTGTCATTTGATTTTTTTTTATCTATGCCTTAACTTTGGTGCAGTATGTAATGGCTGTGGGAAAGGTTTTTATCAGCAGGAAAAGCTATACAAACACAAATACATTCCAAAAGTTTATGTCCTCCTTCATACTTTCCAAAGTCGTAGTTTCGAATGTCCAGCTTATACATAGAAATGACAATGACGAAAGGACACAGCACAACAGATGGCATAAAAGTGGCTGCATCCATCTTTTATGTCTACAGATACACCTAAGCAAATGAAAAATATTAATTGCATTTTAGTGTTGTTGCTGTTAAACTGCTTAAATGTCACAGCTCAGAAAAAAGACCCAATAGCACAACACTATAAAAAAAGAAGTAAAAAACTGGAAAAGAACATAAACTATGGGGCAATGCAGTGATACAGGCTGGCAGATGATGAGATGCTGAGCTGCTGGTATGTAAGCAACTAACGAGGTGGGGAAGATGCGGTCATCTTACTGGCAGGAGAGCAGAGCGGGTGGGAGTGGCAGGCCTGAAACAGTTTGTTGATAACGGACAATTAGAAATAATGAATGACTCTGACCCTCGATGAGGGGGCTGCACAGGCGCGCCCTCTTGTTAACTATCTACTTGATACCCACCTCGGACTTGAGTAGTGTGAGTGTGTTTTTTTTTAATGAATCTTTTGGGTCTGTATTAGATATCACAGTGAAGAGAGACAGGAAAGCAGGTGAGACACACAGCAGAGGGTCAGAATCAAACCCAGGCCGCTAATTTGAGCTCTTTGCCTGCTTAACCTATGAGCCAAACTGCTCCTGTGTTAGTGGTTTTTTTCTATGTATGTATGTATTGTGTATTTTAAAAAAGACTTGAGATGCTCTTATTGTCAATCCATATTCCGTAAACTTTCTGGACTATAACAATACGCATTACTGGATGGTGGCTCCACCATTGCGATCACCATCAACAAAGTTTAGCACTGCTGCTCTAGAAGGTTTAAGTCTCCACGAAAGCCTGTTTTAAATTATATCTTGTGTGAATATTTTTGAGTTTCTTGGCTTTTAATATAATGACTACAGAAAGTCTATTGCTGCTTTGTTATGAAAAACTCTGAATAACAAACTTACTAAACTTTTCTGTTCTAACACCAGACTTTTCTAATCTAGAGTTATACATTTTTGTTATATGACGTGTGGAGAAACAACACAAGGTAATAAATGCAACTGTAATAGCTGCATTTGACAGACTGGCTAAGAACCAAAGAGCACACTGGCTTCCTTAAGCCTTGGATACACAAACCTAGAGACCATTCAGTGACCACCTGGTAGCCTCTGTTTACGAGACTGGATTCCCTGATTGGTTGATGAGTGCTTCCTTGGAGGTAGCTTGCTGCCACTCGGTCAAATCACTTGCAAAGAGTCCTACACCAAAAGGTTTCATGCGTTACTTTGGTTGTTATCAGATTGCTGTGCCTGTAGTTTGCATAGAAGACTTCAACCTGTCTGCAAACACTTGCTAACTACGCACTGGAGTAAAATTGTAAAATTTGTGCCTTACTGCTGCAACCAATGGGGACTGCAGTGGTGTACTAGTGACCAATCGCAGAGAGATTTACTGTATACCCCTCTGCGATCAGTTTCACCTAGCAACAGCATGCAACCTCCTGTAACTGCTCACCAACCAGGTGAGAAGTAACATTTTTCTCTAGTGACCTGTGGTTACCAGGGGGTCACTGACCGGTCTCTAGGCCTGTGTGACTGGGTCTTTTAGTAACTGATTTTACAGAAACTGTTAGCCACCACCTGCAACTGGTTAGAGAATACGTATTTTCCCTGGCCATTGCCTGGCAACTGATCTGTAGTTGTGTGTGACTGGGGCCTTAGTATTAAATTAACAAGTAAGAGTCAAAAAAGCCTTGTGATCTTTCTCCATCCTACAGTGAAGCGTCACAAAAATATCTTTTATAACAAATACTAAGCAACAAAAGTCTCTGTGGTACTGACACTATCAGCAACTGAACCATCTCTCTTGTATTTCTTCTTCTTCATTATTATTATTATTATTATTATTGTTATTATTATTATTATTATTATTATTATTATTGTTATTATTGTTTTGTTTTTTTTGTTGTTGTTGCTTATGATTTTTGTGTTTCCCTTCAGGCTGTGTGTTATTTCACAACATCCCAGTGGAGGTGGTCTCACACTAAAAGACATGGACACACAAGAGACTGAGAGAAAAAGAGAAAGATTGTTTGTCATTTTGTGTGTATGTGTATTTTTCGTGTGTGTGTGTGTGAGAGAGAGAGAGAGAAAGAGAAAGAGAAAGAGAGAAAGCAGGAGAATGAAAATGGAAAATGGGGGAAGATAAAAGAGAGTTGCATTCTCATATCCAACTAACACAAGAAAACAACACTATATATAAAAATTGAAGGGAGTGCACCCTGTAACAGTTATAGAATTGTACAACAAACAAACACAGACACACATAGACACCCAGACAACACCAGTGGTCAGGTCTGTGTCTGTTATATTCTCTAAAGGTAGAAGAAGCAGGTAGAGCTATGGGAGCTATGCGCCAGCCTGATCAGCCAATCACAGATAGCCTTCAGAGACACATAAAAGCCTCTCCTTGGATGAATTATTCACATAAGAGGGACATAGACAACCATTAACCTACATCTTCACCAAACACACTCACACGCACGCACACGGCAGATTTAGGCACCGTGGCCCCTGATAGGTTACCTCGCAGCCCATTGGTGCAGCTCTAGACAGGTTCGCCGAGCTATTTCTTCTCATGCACACTATATACAAGGCCTTCCTGCGCCCACACAAGCTGTACTTTGTAAACAACCCCTGTGTTCAGGGCTCTGTCTAATTCAGACTATTTTCCATGCTTAGAAATTGTATTTTAATACAGAATTCAAACCCTCAGATATTCAGCTAGCACACTGCCCGCACTCAGAGATCGTCCTGAAATAAAAGAACAGAGAAGAACAGTTTGAAAAAAAGTGTCGAGGCTGGGGAGAAAAATTTGGCTTTGAAGGCAAAAAGTGATTTTATTTGAATTTGGCAGCAGCTCCCTGTTAGTGTAGACTGCACTGCCGCAAGTCACAGTTAGAACAAGTAATAAAAGTGATCAGAGATATGGGAGTGCATTTGAGAGAAAATGGCTTCTCTTCCAATTGCCTCGCTATTGCACACAACAAATGGTAAGAAGGATAACTACGCGATGGCTACTGAAAGTCTTTATTACAGCCTGTTAACATCAGGAGTGTCGGAGTACATGCATAACCCGACTGTGCCGCGTAACCGTCAAATTAGTTTTGCAGGTATTCAGCACACCTGTCAAAACATCCAGCACATCCACTACAAGATACATTTTCTGCCCCCCCCCCGACAAACTCTGTTAAGTGGAAATTGGTTGTTGTATAAATCAAAACATGTTGATTGTTGTCATTTGTTTTTTATGTTTTTGGGGTGTGTATTTAGGGTTTTTTACACTGGGAGATGTTATATGTCTCATCTCTGGCTCATTAGATAACTTACACCTTGTCAGTACTGACACATACAAGATCATAAATTAAAGTCTGGGTTAAATGAACCTTTCCTCTCTGCGAGACACACACACTCATGCATGCACATCCGATAATATAATACACAATCAGGTCGTTTGCGCCGCTAAATCAAAGACCCAAGAACATCTATGCACATAGAAAATCTTTTAATACTTTAATACAAATATTTAACATGTTTTAGTTCTCCATGTACAGACAGTACAGTATGCGTACATCTTAGATAGATGTACTCATAAATTAATCATCACGCACATGTCAAATGCATATGTGCATCACATATTCATGGCGCATTCACAAAAAGGTAACAGTGTAGTTCATCATGTGTGCACATGTCAGGCCAGCATGTGGGATGGGGATCTCTCTGTAACACACACACACAGTAGCGAGATAGTGTTGACTGAGATCGAGGTCAGGGCAGACGTTTGGGGAATATTTGATTAAGGGTTCAAACACAGACACTTTTTCTGGTGTGGAAGATCATTTTTGAAGTTTAATAGAGTACAGTCTTGTTTATCCCGAACCCCAGACAGCTAAACTAGTCAGCAAATTTAATCTGAAGCAAAAAAAAGAAAAAAAATTATATGTTTTCAGATGGATCATGTTTTTAAATTGCATTATCTTAAGAGGGTGCACTTGAGTAGCCACTACATCCATTAATAAGGAAAAAAAAAGGGGGGGGGGGGGGG
>VURO01001580.1:40672-50757 GCA_015108175.1 Pelvicachromis taeniatus
GGAGAAAAAGAAAAAAAAGAAGGGGGGGGGGGGGGGATGTGCACTTTCACTGATGTATGAAAAACCCCGAAAGTCTGCATTTCAAATCGGGTCCAATGACCAAACTGAAATTGCAAACTGTGTTTATGCTACTTCCACAATGGTGGCGGCTTTTAAAAGGGAAGTTAAGCTAGTGTTACACGCCACACACTCCTAAAGATTTCTGAAAGCATTTACAGTGTGATGCTGATTGAATTAAATATGAGGATTAGAATTTGTCAGCCAAAGGGAATATTTGATTGTTTGTTCACTCGTGTATTTACACACAAAGCGGGATTAATTATTAGAAGAAAGCCCAACATTACCATTCCCTTTGGGTTTTAGTGAAAGAGGAGTAAATCAAATTGTCAATGCGCTAATTAGGTGTCACAAATAAGTGAAATTTTAGAGGGATGAATGTTTTAAAAGGCAACACGCTGAATCAAAGTAAATGGTAAATGCAGTCATTTCACAAAGCGCGGTGGTAATCAATAAAAATCGGTGTGACAGAAGGTGGGAGAGTGGGATGTGTATGTCTTTATGAGGAAGAAAGGGAAAAGGAAGTGCGACATCAAATAATCCAAAATTGCAGCTTCATCAGCGATATGAATGTACCTTTTTCAGATGTGTATCTGTTGCTATAAATGTGAAACTTGCTGTTTAACCAGGTGTATAACAGTGCAGTGCATATATATGTATATAACCACCTGATAATTGACAGTAACATAGTCATGTATTCATTGCTCTTTCGTACAGGTTTTTATCAAGGTTAAGGTTTTATCAAATTAAAGTTTTTAATCATTAGACACCCATATCAGTAGAGCTGCTACGTGAATAAAAGCAACTACCAAACGGTCAATGAGCAGCATTTGAACTTTAAAAATCAAGATTTTCCTATTGATTAAAAGAAAACAAGGCAGGAACACGACAGAGTACGAGGGCCATATTGAGAGAAAAATATTAGCGTTGATTCTGAGAATAAAATCATCATTTCGAGTTAAACAACTGCAACGGCTGCCACCCCCGCTACAAAATGCCTCGTCTTAAAGACTTGGTGAAATCATACTTAAGAATCAGTTTTAGTAGCAAGGAAATAATTTATCATCTTGTAGCACATAAACACAGTGTGGTGATCAGTAAAAGGACGCTGAAGAGATGGTGCAGAAAGCTGCATCTGGTGTGGAGATAAAAACACACAAACATGGCCGAGTTTGTGCAAAATGAAATAACTGGCTATGGACAGATGCAAGAATATCAATCTTACACCCTCATGCAGTAAAGACGGGGTATGATGTATCACAAGACACGATAAGATAGCTGATCAAGTTGTTTCGGTAGCTCATCAACACAAGGGATCTTGTAGGGGTCACAGGACCGTAGGAGGTATTTGACTTGAAACAACAACTTTAAATTCCACATTTGGACTTTTATCTCAAAATAGTATTTTATCAGTTTAATCTTTAGATTTCATTATTGTCAAGATGAACAATTATATATATTTTTTTCTTAATGTGGCCCTAATATACCTTTGAATGTTATTCAGTGATTCGGATTTTGCTGCCATTTCAACAGAGCTCGGCAACTGTATTCCTTGTTACCAGGATTTGCGCTGAGCTGCTGCTTAATATTTTAATTTATGTATAAAACACATCAAATAAAATGATGTCACTCTTATAGTCTTATCTTGCTGTGGCATTTTTCCTTGTTATAAGTTTTGCTTTGTCAGGCTCTGTTATGGAAATCATTAAACTTCAATTTACTATATAGGGTCACCTTAGGGTTGAATTTCTTGTATTTTTTGCACATTGCACATATATTTTTTTGTTTTCTTTGAGATTTGTAAACTGTGCGTGGTTCTTGGAAATATATTTTAGCTAACAATGGGAAGAAAAAAAAACACGCTAACACTGGGAAATATGTAGAAATATGACAGTAGAATGGGTTTTTGAACTGGAAGTGAATGTTGTTTCAAATTTTATTGTTATTTTATTTGTCCTTTTTATTTCCTTGGTGGATTCTGTGATACATAAAAACTGTTTTGTAACTCAATTGTTCTCAAGCGTTTGTGGCAGACAGTCATACATTATGATACCTCATTTTTCATGCATTTTCATCTGCAATGTTATGCCCACTAGCAGCTGTATAGCTCAATTTAAAAAGGAGAAAAATAAATACATTAAAGGCAGGCAGTGCACAGTGATGACCTCCATACCTCTGAGCTATTAGGATGCCACTTCTTCATTTCTTTTATCGGCATCAAGGCGAATTTGAAAAGGGAAAAAAAAATGCTCCATGTGGAGTTACAAAGAATTTGTAGCCATAAGCTTCTTCCATAAACTACACATGCATTGTAGTATTAGAGCCGTGTTCGAGAAACATTTCTGTAAAGCTGTTTAAAAGTGTCATTTGAAAAAGATATTTCCCCCAGAAGAAAGCTTGGGTTTTACTTTTCAATAAACAAACTCATTTATTGGTATCCCACGTGTGTAATTGTTTCTACTTCATTTCAAAGTAAAATAGCTTTTAAGTTTGTGCTCGTGCGTCGGGGAATGTTTTGTGACTTTTCCTATATTTATCAGTAAAAGAAGCCAAGTCAATTACAGTAAATAGAAAAGATCTGAGACCATTCTGTGAAATCAACGGCATGAACGACACTTCCCCTTTCTATTGGTGATGTATTCCTCATTTCTCTCTTTGACTGTTGGCAGCAATAATGTTTCAAGTCATCAAGGCTTCTCTCTTTCTTACTGTCGGACTGTAAGGATTTCAACACTTTAAGAGTGTCAGTGAGAAGCTCCCACCGGTCCAGTAATAATTATAGTGCAAACCCTTTTTTTCTTTTTGTACTTACGGAATTTAAGAGTTTTCATTCATTAAGATGGGTTATGCTTGAACACTAAGCTTTGATGGGTTTAGGGCCGCGTTGAAGGAAGTATTCAGATCCTTTACTCAAGTACAAGTAGCAATACCAAACTGTGAAAAAGACACTTTACAGTATGTGTAAAAGATAAAATTATCTGAAAATCTCCTGAACCTTTGTGAATGCATGCATGCGGTATTGCGTCTCACACGTGCTTTGTTTCATGAATTTATTTATTTCATTTATTAATGCAGCAGCTAAAATATTTAAAGTCAACATGATTCATGGGCTTAAGTACAGCAAATGTACTGTGTCATGAGTCAAGAACCAAGTTTGAGATGATCTGAGGTTTGTGACACATGTACCCATGAGAAATTGAATCAACCATGGTCAGTACTGCCAGCAGCAATATTCAGGTAGACTGTGCTGTTTAAATGACATTACCTCGCAGAGCACACAAAATCTGTTGTTCGTTCGATTGGCTAGTTTGTTTTCATGAATGACATCAATTCTTAATCACACTCACGTCCTCCAAGGTTAAATAAGTGTTTTTTTACAATGAGAGAAGTGTGACTATTAATATATTGAAATGGTTTTAAATGCACTACAACAATGTAAGTGTATATATATAAGCTTTTGTTTAAAAAAAATGATACTATAATTTTACCGTTATTAACTGTATTGTTATTGTAACAGACTTTTACTTTTGTGGATTGATGCATCTGTAGTGGTAGCATAAGAAATAATATTCTTATAAGTGCTTTAATAAACAGGTAAAAGTCTGAATGTTGTACAGAAATTGTAATTGTCTTAACAGTCAGACATTTATTGAAATACTCTTGTACTCCTGTACTTGAGCAACACAGTGAGGTCAATAGATAAAGCCACTGATCACAATGTGCTTAAGGATTGATTTATTATTAGTGAAGTTCCTGTTGTTATAGGCATGTTAGCATGACCAAATGTAAATGCCACGATCGGTAGATTTATGTTATAGGGTCCCAGAGTTGTGTCACATCCCCTCTCACCTCATGGGTGATGATAGTAAGACCTCCCTTCACTCCAAGGACTTCATACCCAACACTGCACATACGCAGTGATCTACGAGCCAGGTTTGAAGAATTTTAGGTGAATGGTTTGCAATGTAGGTGTAGGCACACACACACACACACACACACACACACACACACACACACACACACACACACACACACACACACACACACACACACACACACACACAGATACAGAGATTCCTTCATTTATTATAAATTATTAATTTAAAATTTCATAAAAGCACATGTGAATAAAGCATTTGCTCTTATAATGGATTTGAAGGTTTAATATGTTCTGTTAAAAAAAAAAAAGTTCATTTGGGTTCTTCATAATCATTTTTTACTTATGTAACAGATGCCTGGTAATAGATTTTTTGCTCCTGAACTGAAAACACGATGCTTTATCACTTTTAATTTCTTTCGCTATCACTTCCCTCCTCGCTTCTTAATTTTCACAACTTTGACCAATGCAGACTGTTTTCAGTAGGAGGGACTGGCCTTCAAATGTGTCATATGGGAAGGTGAATGTGGGTTGAATATTATAAATAGAAAAGATCAGACTAAGGGGGCTAGAAGGAAGGGGAAAAAATAGAGAGGAAGAGAGGAGGATGTGAGAAACAAAGAAGAGGATGACGAAAGAAAGCGAGGTGGAAGACACATACATGGAGATGAGAAAGGAGATACACAACGTGACACAGATGCACAGAGACGGAGAGAGAAGAGGAAATGTCTATTTTTACCAGTGGTTATTACAGAGAAAGAGGGAATGTGATATGCCTCTGCATTAGGCCGAAGAGGAGGAGGATTTTGGCTCAGGCAGATTCGTATGGATGTTTATCTGACTGCAGCATAGAGGGAATTTTAGCTAATGTATCCACCGCCCTGTTTCTCTTTAGTTTATTCGCTGTACTACCTCTATCTCATAATATGTGCTATTTTTTTCTATCCCCATTTTTTTTTTTAATACTGTTGTTTAACCTTAATGGTTTGAGTGCTGTTGGTCCTCCTGTTGTTATCATCGTCATGAAAACCTTTAAAGTGCATTAGAACTTCATCTCTTGGGTAAATCTTATGCTAATGATCATTAAAATAATAGTATCGAGATGCACTGATAAGCTATTGCATTTGAGGGCCACAGTAAATAATCAGTCTGTTGGTTTGGCAGAGACATATATGACTGCCAGTGATTTTAACCAACATGAAAAAGTGAATTAGACAAAAAAAAAATTGACAGAAATGCCAAAAATAAATATACAAAAGCAACAGTAAATGAGGCAGAGTGACAGATTTTCTTTTCATACAGACAAGTCCACAATTATTCAAACCCCCACTCTGTTTGTTATGTTTTGTGAAGCAAAACTTCATCCTTAACTAAAACTTTCTTCCACACTTCTTCAAATATGTTACAAATGAATAAGTAATACCAGAATAATAAGTATTGGCACATTTTTTAGACCATGTAACTTTCTGTTATTTGGAAATACACAGTTTCCTAGAAACTTCTACGGGCATACTTCTAAAAATCTGTAATTTTAAACATTTATATATGACATTATAAAGGCAGGACAAGCCACCTTCATATCAGTCAGACATTAATCATGATGAAGGTGAAGGAGCACAGCGATAACTTGACGTCAGGCATTGGGACTGTCCCCAAAAAGGGCAAAGGCCACTAGGCTATCTCAACGCCTTGTAGATGTTGCCCTGAAAGTTCACAAGGTCACCATCGAGTCCATCTTAAAGAAGTTAAAAAACACTCAAACTGTGATCAGTTTGAAAGGTCAAGGTCTGAAGTCCCAAGTGTCCCAAGCCTTGATCTGGAAGGTTGTCCAAGAAATCAGCAGTAATCCAATAACCACCTCTGAGGTCATTTTGAAGAACTATGGGATACAGATTTCATGAACTACACCTTAACAAAGTCTTAATACAGTATTGGTGGCCAGTTCAAGTCCATGCAAATGAAGACATGTTTGGTATTTGCAAAGCAGCACTTGGAAATGGGAGAAGCTTTCTGGTTATCCATTTTGTAGTCTGATGAAGGAAAATGTTATATGGAGGAGGAAAAGAGAGGCTGTACCCACTGTGAAATGTGGTGGTGGGAGCATCATGCAGCGGGGGTGTTTTTTGCTTCATTTGGTACTGGCAGCTTGTTCAAATTCGATAGGATCATAAAATGTGAGGATGGCATCAAAATCCCTGATGAAAATCTAAAACAATCCCAAACACAAGGCCAAATCTGACATGCCAGTAATCATGTGATGGTTCTTGAATGATCATGTTAAAGTCTGGAGATTTGTACAGGGGGCTGAACTCTGAGGTCTATGCTTGAATGCCCTCTAACCCAACACATCTGGAGCCCTCTGCCAAAGAGAAGTGGTCTAGGATACCAGAAGACAGATGTAAGGCTGGAAGAAGCAAAAAGATATCCTACTGATTATTAAGATGACTGATTTTTTTAACACTTTTGAGTTCTTTGGCAGAGAAATTAGGTTAGGATGAAGGTATGTATCCCCTCCTACATACAAGGAGGGGATATTAATAATTGTATTTGAGTATAAAGACATCAGTTTAGATTAAATGAGCAATAATCAGATTTAGCCATAGCCATTAAAAAAGACAGTCATCACTGTTAGGTGTTGCAAATATTATTATCAGTGCTGTGGAGGTGTACTTTGATGAGACCGATCCCTCAAATGTCCACTGTAAGTGAACAGTTGCTAAACCCTAAACCTGCACAAGAATAAGTGATATCTTTTCCAGATGATAGCTCCCCTACTTTAAGAGAAAATCTACGTGAAATAACCTTGTTTTTACAGCAAACCTCGCTGCTTCAGAAAAAAAAGACAGTTGAGAAAAACCACATTTTCTCCCATCCTTTTATTCCATCTTTCCACTAACCACTCAGTGAATCTACAGCTCCTCTTTCCTTACCCATTAAACTTCCTCCCTTATGTCCCCTGTCTGTCTCTCTCCGCCTCATCGCTTCATCCCTCTTCCTCTTGGATCGATAGATTACTTCCTGTGTTCAGCAGGGTGACAGCACAGTTTAGAGACCATGGGGTTCATGTTACCAATCATCTGTGTGTGTTGGTGTGTTTGCACGTATTGTGAAAGGTTTAAGGGGTCACAGAGGCCTTTGGTATCAACAGTCCTATCAGTCACTCTGAAGCCTGAATGACTGATCCACTGACTGCTTGTGTAAGAGAGAGTGAGAGGGAGAGAGAGAAAGCATGTAATATTTTGTTGACTTTTTGCTGATGTGATTAGCAACATGCAAATTGTAATAATGTAGTCAACAATTTGTGCTGTGAAACTGGAGAACATAAAAATAAAACAGAGCTGTTTTTGCTGTTGGTGCAAGATCAAAAGAGTCAAAAGGGTAAATGAGTGAAATGGCTCTACATATAGAGACCCAGCCCAAGCTGAACTTGCTGCTTTCCGTCAATCTGTTCTTGTTCCCAACTTTTGCCTCATATCTGGAAAGTCCATCATCACCTCTGAAGTTTGTCTGAACCCTATCCTTCAGCCAGCGTTACACGCTGACCTCACTGACTGCTGCCAGTCATTTCAAATCATGAGATCCACTATTATCTGCAAACAACTCTTCCCGCTGTTCCTCTCAAGGCAAACGACAACCAGGCTGTTTTAACAGACAGACTGACAGGCCCTGATGTCCTTAAATCCTATAACAGTCTCTCTACATCTATCGCCCTGGGCAGCATGCAGCAGTAAATGGCTTCAGTTTGTCTGAGGTGTACCCAGAGAGCCCAGGAGAGATCAATACAGTCACTCACTGTCATCGTTTTAACTCAACTACAGTCTAGACTTGTCATAAGACTCCTTCTCCACTCAAGTTCCCATATTCTCAGGCTCCCACGGCGAGGCTGGTGTCACTGCAGCAATGTGAAGAACTAAAGAACGTGTGCTGTCCACACGACTGTGTAACGTTACATCTGCCTCACAATCACTGGTATGAAGCATCTGTAGCACTACCATCACCATTTCTCTTGCAGTAACTGCAGTAACTGAATTTCTGCTGAATGCTTCAGGGCTGCATTTTGGCTGAATTACAGTTGATTTAATTTATGGCACCATTTTCCTGCTGAACTAAATCCTGCCTGCAAAGAAGGAATGAGTATCAGCTGCATTTCTCCTCCAGAAATTAGAAAACTGTAGCAATAAGATGGGAGTGGAAAAATTCAGCCCCCTGCCTTTTATATTCTATGCAGCACTTAAGTTTCTAATATCCCCCTGATGCCTAAAGTGGAGAGATTTGGGTTTTTTTTTTTTTTAACTTTTAGCTGAAGTTTTTATAGCTGGGTTGTGACGAAAGAACACATCTGCTCAGTTTCACCGAGCATCTGATTTCCAGCACTCAACATAGAGCTCTAATGAAGCAGGCTGTCAGCACTTGAGATCATTAATTTAACACTGTCATTATTCATGAGCTGTATTCTGATTGGATGACAAAAATGCCTAACCTCCCTTGACATAAACAGCTGTTTAACCAGATGCAGGGCCATTTGTAGCCATACAATTTGATCAGAAATTAGATGAACAACAACTCTGAATCACACTTGGTGGCTTTTTAAAATCTTATTGTTTTCAGCATCAAGCAGAAATGCACACTGGTTTGGCATCTCTCACCGTTGGTAACAGTAACAGTGCAGTCATCGAGTTAATCATGTGCGAAAGCTGTGTTAAAGACCACACCAAGTCAGTCAAGGCAAATTCGAAGACGCACTTGGGCACAAATTCACCTTCAGTGAATCAATTTGAGGGAGTCTCGTGTCAGTGGAAGCTGTAAAAGTACACTCATTCCTCTAAAGACTTACGAATATATGAAAAAGAGCACAAAACAGAAAAACGAAGACGTTGAAAAGAACGGCATGGTAGCATGGTGGTTAGCACTGTTACCTGTTGTGGTCCTGAGTTCAGTTCCACCACTGGCCGGGGTCTTTCTGTGTGGAATTTGCATGTTCACCCCGTGTTTGTATGTGTTCTCTCCGGGGACTCCGGCTTCCTCCCACAGTCCAAAGACATGCAGCTAGTGGGGATAGGTTAATTGAAAACACTAAATTGTTCATAAGTGTGAATGTGAGTGCGAAAGGTTGTCTGTCTATGTGTTAGCCCTGTGATAAACTGGTGACCCGTGCAGGGTGTACCTGGGTGTATCTTGCCCCAAGACAGCTGGGATAGGCTCCAGCACCCCCCGCGACCCTGAAAAGGATAAGCTGAAGCGAATGGACGGATGGATACTGGGACAAAAAAACAAAGATGTTGAAACCATGAAAAAAAAGCAGCAATGTTCCTTGTGAATGTTAAAGGTCAGTTTATTGATAAAGTCCAGAATCCACATAGAGAGAGAGTTTGTTGACTTTGCAATTGTGTCATGGCCGGGAATTACCTGAAGAGATGGACTCAAGCACAGACGTGACTGGTGCAAAAGATAAAGTGTTTATTTTGGTAAAAGGGACGCGGACAGTGACACGCAGGGGTGGACAGGAACCAGGGGTTGACGGGACGTGGGAAACACGAGGGTCAGGGCCAGCGAGGGAGATCTGCAGAAAAAACGAAAAGATAATGAATACCAAGAGATGGGCCTCTATTGACTGGGGGGAACAGCAGAAACGGTGGAATGTCTTACGGGTCGGAGTAGCGTAGCCTTCGGTGGAGGAGAGGGGGTCCAGGGTGTAAGAGCTCCAGGTAGGAAATTCACAGGAATTGGTGGCGGCAACCTCCTGGCAACCAGAGTCGGGCAGATTTCTGTACAAACAAGACGTGAGGCTTACACGAGAGAGAAAAAACACTGGCGAGAATAACAGAATGGCTAACTGAGGCCTGTTACCAACGTAGGTCACACAACGAACTGGTGATGCATCCAAGGCTGCCCATGGTATAAGAAGCACCCAGGTGAGCTGGAACAGGTAGAAACACACACCCCCATGGACCATGACAAATTGTTCCAAAATTGGTTGCAGTTGACCTAGAGGCCACATATGAGATATGTTTATGATGAACGGAGCTACAAGCCTCCATCCATTCTGCCTTACAAGCACCCTCTGTGAAACAAGGAGTGGGATTTCTTGGCTTCTTGCCAAATTCCTGCCCCCCCCCCCCCCCCCCCCCCCCCCCCCCCAACCACCAACACA
>VURO01001580.1:50777-63286 GCA_015108175.1 Pelvicachromis taeniatus
TTGCCCCCACCCCCCCCCCCCCCCCCCCCCCCCCCCAGGAATTTTGAGCAAGCAAAAATTGGTGTCTTAGGTGTTAGGTGGCTACCCCGTGACTGTCCTACACAGACAGCCCTACAGTTTGGCCCATGAGCTGAAGCATGATCACTGCTGCCACTGATGACTTAAAGAGCCCCACCCAAGATAGTCTACATTAAAAATAGCTCATGTCTAGTATCAGCTTAGAATGCAAGAGACTTGATGATGATGGAAACAAATTCCCCTCCATTCATTTGCCTAACTACTTATCCAATTTGGGGTGTCACAGGGTGGGAATCAGGGCATGCCCTGAACAGGTCGCCAGTCTATAACTGAGTTGTGAGACAGAAATTCGAGCTGACAATCACACTTGTGGCCAGTTTCACTTTGGACTGTGAATTTGAACTGCTGCGAGGCAACAGCTCTAATCACCAAACAAAAAATATTCTATGGTGCCCAAAGGCTGTTACTGAAATATGTCATCTAAAATTGGTGGGAATCTTAACATATATGAGCCTTCACAGATTGAATTTGGAGTTCTTTAACTTCAACATACAGTACAGCACTAGTGCTAGTTTTGTTCTCCTGTTAGTGTTTCATGGGTTAGATGATCAGAGAAAACTGGTGACTTGATTGCTGCTTGTCTGATTGCGTGATTTTTTTCTTTTTGTTGTTGTTGCTGCGTAGCCAGATTCAGGCGATTCTTGCAGTTAGTTTAACAATTGTAACACTTCGAGTCACAGCCAAAACGACTCCCTACAATGAGACTCGAGTTGTCATAAACCAAAACTTCTGTCAATAGTCTTGAATTTAACCACATTCATTTCACTGGCTTCTTAATAATTTAAACACTCACAAGACACAACCTTTATTGTGTTGCCGCAAAGAGTGGAAAACAGTGACATAGAGCGACCTGCAGCTTTAATGCTCTCTGCCATCCACCTCTCAGTTATGACCTCAGCTTTGAAAGCAAGGTATTGTAATTTATTGACTGTTAACCCAGGTTTCCCCCCCAACACACTACAAGTAGATCGAGTCTCCATCGGTTTAAACACCAGTTTCATGTCCATTAACACTGTTGGGTCTTGACCTGACCCCACTTATACCTTCACCTCTGATGTCCATCTCTCCCTCTCTCTTCCTCCGCCTCACATCTCTACATCTTTTTATTCCCCTTTTTACCCAGTCACTCCCAGTGGACCCTGTGTTACCTCTCCCTCTCTCCTTGTCTCACACAGAGGCTCCTGATGGCCCTCAGCTTAACGGTATTTATAACGATCTGACCCTGGGACCTTTCTCTCTGTTAATGATCTACAGCCGCTCCCCTCCCCAACACAAACACATACACACACTGACAGACGGAAACCTGCGCCTGTGTGTGTATGTGTGTGCGCGCGCACGTCGTGTTATTATCCTCTTTGTTATGCTGAGATAAAGTCAGAGAAGTAAACACTAAAGGTAATTATACAATTCAAAAAGCCCCAAACTAACAGTTTCATTTCTTGAATGTGAGATTTTTTCAGAAGGGACATAATTGAAAGCTGTTTTTTTTATTTATTTATTTATTTATTTATTTATTTATTTTTGACAGCCCATGGTTTGGACACAGTGCTGTGATAACACGACTGCTCTACATTTAATAATGCTGCTACAATTGCAGACTCAGTTTGAAAGGAAAAAGAAGAAAATAGTAGCACCTGCCTTTATTTAATGAAATAAATAGAATTTTCTGCTGCGATGAATAGCGACAATCTACTATCTGTCTTGAGCTTCAAATGGAAATCAAAGATTTCATTTTGCAGCTGTGTCCTTGGAGCTTTTAATGAAACCAGATCTATTAATGTTACCTTGTTCTGAAGATTTCACTCAGATGCTTCGTCTCAAACATGCACTCACTCATATTGTACGCTTTGGTACTTGCTCTTCCTTTGAATGCATAAGTACATTACCACTGAAGAGGTGCGACTATATGCAGTGCACTACCTTTATCAGAACAATGTACCTAAAACTAGGGATGGAACAAAATCTCTGTAATGCAAAAATGTTATATCTTTCCTGGGTGATAAAATTATCAGTGCACTTATCAGAGAAAGGTAATTAACTTGCAGTGAAGAAGAAGAATTTTGCAAGAGGAAATTGGTGACCAGAGGGGGAAAAGCTAATCAGAGAGCTAATTAACTAATTAACTAAATGGACATAGCATGAAAGCAAATATTCATGATAATACGCAAAACAAGACGGACAGTATGCTGTAAATAAATAAATAATTCCTGCTTTTGTGTCATTAGAAGGATTTTTTCTGCTCCACTGACACAGATACTCTGACACGTTTTAGATTACTGTCTTGTAATTTCACAGGATCGTTGTATTGTAGTGTGGGCATTATATTGTGATGGTAAATTGAATTTCCACTTTCATGTGCAATACAGTATGCTTGTCAACCTTAAAAACTCTTTGAATTCAGGTGTTTTCCATTTCATCAAATAGGTTGTTCTAAGTTTTGAATGTAATTCTATCCATGCAAGTAGCCATCCTCCTCAGCTGTAAGTGTTTATAATGGAAAGTGGAAGGGTTTGGTAACCACAGCAACTCAGCTAGTTAAACTAAATAAATTCATAAATTCAAAGTTGAGAAAACTCAAAATATCAAAATGATGTCGTCCGAAACATTTCAAATTGTGACTGCTTTTGTTGCTTTTGTTAACAAAAGTCCTGGCAATTGTCTTGTTCACTTGTTCACAAAAGTCCCGTGGCCTAATATAATGTATTTGATACAGGCAGTCTGATTTCTTTGCCCTGAAACACCTAAATAAATGATTTGCACATTATATTTATAAGCAATAAATATGGTGAAAAAATACCAGATGTAGCAAAAATTTTCCTAATTATAATTTATATAAATTAAATTAATATTTATTTAAACATATATTTATTGGATTTTGTATTCATAACCATCCAACACTAAACATCTTGAACATATGGCAGTAAGAAAGCAATTAAAACACAACTTTAATGACCCCAACCCCTCATAAAAAAACAAAAACAAAACAAAAACAAAAAAACAAAAAAAACAATAAACACTATTGATGACTTCAGATGCTTAAGCCTGGTAATAACCTGCTTTAGCTTAGTCAATTTTACCATCCCCCTTACATTCCAAGATGTAAATTTAAACTTCTTATTTGGAGTCATCTGATCCTAATAATACTCAAGATTGTGTCACTTAGTAACATCAGAGATGATGTTGATTTTCGATGTGTGCTACATTGGGGAAGCACCAGTAAAAAGTAACATGGAAGAGTATCGAAAAACAAACAAAAAACTGAAAAGTTGCCATAAACAAATCCCCTTAGCTGTATCACCAAACAAGATAGCCCGCCCTTCCTCCCCCTGACTTTCGGGTGGAGTTACGAGCATGCACAGATCCAGTGTAAACAAGGGAGCACTTAGACCAAACCAAGCAGTTGTAAGAGAACAAAGTATAACTAACAAGTCTTTTGTGTCTCCTGGCGATAGTAAATATTTTCACAAACATGTACCTCTAAAGTGTTCACTATAGTCTCTCCTGCAGCTTGTAAAGTAAATGAGAAACCCATCACTTCTGGGGACAATAGAGCCATATTATATATATTTTTTTAAATCACACAGAACAGTTACGAGTCAACCAAAAGGTGAAATCATAACCCCTCTGCAAATATGTTATTGGCTCATAATCACCATGATAACAAATTCTCGCTGTTACTGACGGATATTCAAGAAGTCATCAGTTAACCTTGTGTTACTGCTACGCTCTTTAATTCTTGGACAAACTTCTCAGCCTCTGCTGAGGTTTCAAACTCACATATTTGTCCATTAGACGATACTCAGAGCTCAGCTGCAAAAAATATTCAGTATGTTTTTATGTTTTCTTAATTGTTTTTTGTTCCCTCACATTTGGACTTTATACATGTGCATAAAAGTTCAACTCAACCCTCTGCTGACTCAGTACCTGCAGTTATGGAGTTTCAAAGTTCTTCTGGCATTAAACTAACATATAACTGGGAGCTTCATGGAATGGGTTTCCATGGTCAAGCAGCTTGTCTAGTTATACAGAGTAGGTGGTCTGGTACTTTTTTCCATATAGCAAATTGTGTCATGGTAGCCTCTAAAGTAGGAGACCAACAACCCAGTTGGTTGGTTAGGTTCAGTCATTGAGCAGAGTGTCCAGAGCCGATGGTGCTAGTTTGCTAGTTAGCTAACGTTTGTTAGCTTGTCTTGTATTCGTTGTAACGTCTGCTACCCTCTTGGCCAGGTCGCTCTTTGAAAAGAGATTTTTAGCTCAAACTGGCTTTTACCTGGATAAAGAAAGACTATAAGGTATCATTGTTAGAAGGGTGAAGGTGTTGTTTGGATTTGTGCATTTAAAATGAGTGTGGTATTTAATATACTATTCACTGTGTAGTTAGAGGCTGTTGGTGGTTCGTTTTTTGCAAAATTTGCCAGGTAGCTTGACAGTCAAGTTCATATGTTGCATTGTGTTTCACAGTGAATGATAGTTAGGTGTACTGTGCAACGTAGATGTGTACTTACTGAAGTATCTGACTGGCAGGTTTCCTTTTAAAAGTTGATTCAGAGTTAGTGTTTTATGAGTTTTTTGACAGTTTTATTACTCTGTGAATGTTCCACATTCAGTAAATAAATGTTTTATAAATCTTGCTGTGTTTCAGTTTTGGCAAACAAAGTTAGTTCTACTTTTGGTGATTGGTAATTTTTCAGAAATGCTGAATTAAATTAAATTAAATCTTAATTGGTTTACATCATGTCTATTTTGCACAGTTTAGATTAGAAACCCTTTAAAGAAATTTTCAAAATAAAAAATATTTTGAAAAGAATTCAGTGTACCTTTCTACTGATAACAATAGTATTAAATTAAAAGCATAATTAGTTGACCTTTGAAGATATTTTGCAAAGCAGCACTGATTTTTGCAAAAGGAAAGCCATTTAATCCAAGCACACAATGTTCAGTAATACCTCTTAATTCACTCCAAATATTGCACCGCATCCATTTTCACCATTTTCACTGTCCTCAAATCACTCTTTGAGGTCTGCTTACTGAAAGTGACACATTAGCTTAAAAGTCTGGATCCTGACAAAAAAATATGCTGTCAGACATCTCAGCCAAGACACACACATTTACAGCACATATAAACTTTCCACACACAGAAAAACAAACTATTGTGCTCTTGCTCTCATTCTTTTTCTCTCTCAAGGCCTTTTCATTCTTCACGAGTAACCAACACACACATACGCTGGTTAAGACTCACACACGCACACAAACAAACTCTCTCAGCTTCCTTCTCTCAATCTAGCCCTGTCAACAGCACTAGAGCCTGATATGCGTCCAGGGACAGAGGAAATGAGCGATGTCAACCAGTATTATAATGCAGCAGAGCCGACCATATGAGAGGGGAAAACATCTACTGTGTGTTGTGCTCGTGGGAAATCAATCTCAACTCATAATACGATGTTTTCAGGCTTGTGCTCGTGTCTCAAAGAGACCTAGAGTAGAATTGCCTGTGTGTGTGTGTGCGTGTGTGTGTGTGTGTGTGTGTGTACGTGTGCACGTGCGCATGTAGCTATAATCCTACCACGTCTATGATGAAACCCATGCTCTGACTTGTCTGTAGGGTTATTTTCCTACTGACACAACGTTGACGAGCTGATGAAAGACCGAGACTGCATGGAAGCATCCAATTATCCTGCTTAAGACAGTCTTATGCACACACACATGCACACACAGTTCGTATTGTTCTCACCTGTTATTCAGTGAAAAGGCATGCATAAGATGATATTGCACAGCTAGAAGCATGACTCTGATCTCTTGCCAGCCTTTATTTCTGCATTTTCAGGACAATGCACTAAAAAGCACTAATTTACTATCCGTACCTGAGTGATTGGAATCATTTGCATCATTGCCACTTAACAATCTTTTTAAAAATGTTATATGCTAAAATGATAGCATCTGCAATTATATACAACTGAGCGTAGTTAATAAAAATGAAAAAAAAGACATTAAAGGAGTCAAAAGGGTGTGGGAGTTATTTCCATGCAACCATTTAAAATGTGTCACAGTGGAAAATATCACCACTGGGGCAAACTTTGCAACTTTAGTTTTTTTTCAGCTTATGATTGGCTCCATAGTATTTTATTTAAGATTTGTGAAAACTTTTGGCACTGTCCCAGAAGAATCAACTGCCCAAAACAAAAAGCAGAAAGCTCTTGAAGCTGAATTGAACTGCAATAAAGTGCTCTCAGTGGGCTTGCTGCTGACATAACAGGAAGTCATTGTTTCAGTGATTTAAGCAGCACCTATTTATAATTATACCTTGTAAAGACTGAGAAAGACATGCCTGCCCTAAAAAGTATGCACACTCACTGGCCACTGTGCTGGGTAGAATGCGCTAGTTCTGGGTTGGACCCTTTTGCCTTCAGAACTGCTTTAATTGTGCTTTGCACAGATTCAACAAGGTGCTGGAAACATTCCTCAGAGATTTTGGTCCATATTAACATGATAGCATCATACAGTTGCTGCAGATTTGTCAGCTGCACTTCCATGATGAGACTCTCCCATTACACCACATCCCTAAGGTGCTCTATTGGATTAAGATCTGGTGACTGTGGAGGACATTTGAGTAAAGGGAAGTCGTTGAGATGATTTGAGCTTTGTGAAATGCTGTGTTATCCTGCTGGAAGCAGCCTTCAGAAGATGGATACACTGTGGTCATGGACATGGTCAGTAACAAAACTCAGGTAGACTTAAAAATATACTGGGTTGGTGGATTGTTGTTGCAGCAGATATTCAAACTCATGAGACCATCAGCTGACAGAAATGGCACTGTGTGATCTTCTGCTGCCGTTACAGATTTGCTTCAGGGACAGATTTACTGTGCCTTTAGAGATGCTCTTCCACATAACTCGGTAACAGTCAGTAGTTATTTAAGTTACTGTTGCCTTCTTATCAGCTTGAAGCAATCTGGCCATTCTTCTCTGACCTCTGGCATCAATGGGGCATTTTCACCCAGAGATCTGCTTACTGGATATTTTCTCTTTTTAAGACCATTCTCTGGAAACATGAGAGATGGTTGTGTGGGAAAGTCCCAGAAGATCTATTTCTTAAATACTCAGCTTAGCCCATCTGGTACCAACAGCCATGACCATGTCTACATGCCTGAATGGGTTGAGTTGCTGCCATGTGATTAGATCATTGCATTAAGAAGAAGTGGGTGTATATATAATTATATGATCTTGCATGTATTTTACTGGTTGGTATAAATGTTGGTCATAAAGAAATTGCTTGGAAAAGCAATTTCAGTACTATATGTGATTTGAGTCAAAATAACAGAACTACAAAGAGGCACTCTGCCTTAGACACATCAGATGGTTTCTTACCAAATTACAGTTGTTTTAGCACAATAATCTGGAGACTGGCTGGGCTGCAGTAGAACAATAGCAGTACCAAGGGACGGATTTTATAACTCCTGCTGGAAGCACAGAGCCGTCAGATAAACTTCAGAGCAAATATTAATACAGCACAAAGACATGAGGTTATATTCCTGATTAGTTGAATTGAAACTGAATTGCTTGCCATACTTTGTCATAAATTCTAGTTTCACAATAAATTTTTAGGTATTTCAGACGGAATTAAAAGCGTATGAATTTTAAATGTACTGTATGTTAAAAGTGTGTGCTGTATTTTAAATAGCCAGTCTTCTGTATAGATCAGTTCAAAACACCACAAGTGGAAATATCTGCTTACTTTATGTCAGTAAAAACTTTAAAGGTACAAGATCTGATGGCAAAAGTTATTGTGTAGGATTGAATTAGATTTCACAGTACATTTCTACTGCATGGTTATATGTAGACATATTGATTGTAAGCATTAAGTGCTCCAGTGAGAGATAAGGGTGCATATGCAGGAGTCAAAGGTGAGGCGAGAAAGAAACCCAGAGTGAATATCGGTGTGTACCTGTGGGCTCTTGCAAATATAGCAGCTATTTACTGCTACAGTCTATGTGAGAAGAAGAATAAAAAGAAGATATTGTTTGCTTTGGCACTCGGTGTATGGGTACAGAAAATTAGCAGCAATGTGATGAGGGTTTACTGTCACAGACAATCCTCCTGGACTATTTTCACAGCCCTAATTAGAAACTAATAACGCCTCCATTCTGCTGCCAAAACAAACCCTTTTGCCGTGAAAGGGTTGGGCTCAGTGTCTGACTCACGCTACCCCACCTCGGTTTTGTTTTCGGTTAATTCATGTTAATGCTGCATCTTGTGCTTTTCAGAAATTTGAGTTGTGTGAAAGAAGAAGCTTATTCTCCTGAGACTTTTATTTTAACGAGATAATAGTGCCATCACTGCGTCTGCATTTTCCACTTTTGTGTTGTTTTGTTTTTTTCTATCAAGCTCCTAGATTGCTGCTTTTTATCGCATACATGAATTCCCTCTGTTACCTTCCTGCTCTGGAGGAATACACTTCATATTAGCCTCCTTTTCTTGACTTCATCATTAAATGCCGCAGAAGCTTACCTAAAAAATAACAGCTTTCAAACTGACAAAAAGAAAACAGCTACTGCTGATAAAGTACCTAATGGTATTCTCCCATTTTGGCCCCCTAATGGGGCACTTACCGGCTTAGTCACTCATTTTCCTCATGCAGAAATTTGCAAATTTGTTTTCATTCAGTCAAAATGACCCAACTTAATTCTACAGGAGCTGCTACTTCTGCCCCTCATCCATATTTCCAAGCATCTTCGCTCTTGTCTATTAACCTCATAGAGCTCTGTTGCACATTAGGACTGAAACATCTGTTGCTTGCAGAGGGGAGTCATGTGGTCTGCCATTTGTACCTCCACCCTCTTCCTACCTGGATACATACTGATGGGTGTGGCAGGTTACTCCTGACATTGCTTACATGTGTCAGTGTCATAGCAGGAGATGGAGTAAACAGGCAGTTTTTTTTTTCCCCCTGAGGAGTTTTGTGTCAGAAAGAAGGCTGTATGAAATTCAGAATCAATGGGGACTCGGACTGGAAACAACGTCTGCATTTAAAAATACAGCTTACTGTAGTTGGGTGCTTGTTCTGGGTGTCAGTGACACATGAAAGATAATTTTTTTTAAATCATTATTTTCACAGTAAAATAAATTTACAAAGTGTACATGGCAACTATCTAACACAGGTCAGCACTTGTTGGTCACAAGTGTTGATTCTAATTCACTTTGTTTCTGGAGCCTTGTGTTTATATCAATAGAGCGACTGTTTAATTTGTCAGCTTGAACTAGAGTTGTGAATAATGCTGTAATGACAGACAGAGCTATGGATAAAACAAAGGAGCTGCAATGATGTGTCGTGTAATCACATCTGAGGGCAAGCCTCTTTGCTGTTGTTCTGAACAGCCAGAACAGTCAGACACAAGGAAAAATATGGCTTTGTCTCAAGTAAGGGCTGAGACTTGATAATGGTTCAAATGGGGATAATAGTGCACATCTGTTCTTGAAGGCACTCCCGTTGCTCGTCCACCAAGAAATAACTGTATGAAAAACAGAAAAAGAGAGCTTGCTGCACTTCTAATGTTAGGAAGGTTTGGGAGTCTGTGGGATTTTATCTCCTCGCTTCTTGCCAGTAACAACTTTAATTACTCCTCTTGCATCCTCATACTTGTTCACATTGCTGAAATGCTTTTCAAACATCGCTTATCCCGCTTATCCCCATTTCTCTGCTACTTAGGACCATCTTCGGTGATCAGCAATGACGATGACTCTGCCTCTCCTCTTCACCACGTCTCCAATGGCAGCAACACTCCTTCGTCCTCGGAGATGGGCCCTGACGCAGTAATCATCGGCATGACCAAGATCCCAGTGATTGAAAACCCTCAATACTTCAGAAGCACAAACAGCCTGCTCAAGACTGACACATGTAAGTAAAAGAAAAATCTCACATATAACGTGGATCCGAATGAACTTTGATTTAGAATCAAACATTTATCAGTTGATTACAAGCTACTGTATAGAGCCTTCCTCGCTGTCATGTCACTGACCTTGGAGCTGCTCCTGATAAGCTGTAAGATCTGAGGGAAGTCTAATTATATGCATGTTTGTGTGTGACTGTGACCCACCATATGTTAGGTGCACATCCATTCATAAAATCAAGACTTCCATGGATGACTCATACATACCAGAGCTAAAGAAACCAAAGGATACTGGAGCTCATTTGCCACTAATGGCTGATTTAAAATTTTCAAACAAAGTGAGATTGAGAAAGTGACAAACCTGAAGAAGAAGCTAGAAGAAGAACAGAGGGAGAGAGAAAGAGAGCCACACACAAATAGACAGACAGAAAATGCACAAAGATATTGACCTGGTCCATCAACATGACATTATGATTACTGGCAAGTTATAAAAGCTTCTCCAGGCTTTGACCTTGTGTTGCAGTAAATTATGTACCCGTGTGTGTGTGTGTGTGTGCGTGCGCGCGTGCACCCGACCTATACTGACATTTTTAGAAAGCGAGGACATCTTTAGGCCGGTCCTCTTTGGAAAAGCACTGTGTCACTGAGAGTCCCCACAAAAATAGAAGCATGCGTGTGTGTGTGTGCGCGCGGGTGTATGTGTGTGTGTCTGTGTGTGTGTGTGTGTGCGCGTGCACATCATTCGGCGGGGGGACTTAGCTTGGCTGTGTCCTAGATTCACGAAAGCCAAATGATAATGAGCTCAGATTGATGCTCGCCTTCTTCTCCTCCTCTTCAGCTCCCCTCTCTCCTCGCTGCTCGCCTCCTCTCCTCCTCTCCTCCTCTTTACATCTCTTTCCTGCTGCCTTGCCCTCCCTGTAGTCCTCCTCTTAACGAGCATAATCATCTCTTTCACATCTCAGTCTCCGTCTCTTCTTGGCTCGTCTTTTGTTCCACTCATTTCTTCTCCTGCTTTAGTTTTCTGTGAGATCGTTCTGAGCGTCTCGCTTTTGTTCAAAACAAAATCAATCCCGATAAAAACATTAAACCAACTTTACTAACAATGAGGAAATAATCATTTCTGCTCCAGTCCTCATCCTTCAGGTGTTACACACTAAGCGGTCCGTTGTAGCGACAGCACTTCTGGTTGTGCTGACGGACTTCACTGTTCCACCATCACTAATGACACGTCTTCTTCGTCTTTGCCAGTTTTCACACTCGCACCGTCCTCGGGGGCTTTTTCCAGTCACCTGTAACTCCCTCTCACGCTTGTGTAATTACGGACTTCAGGCCGTTGCTGCAGTTTTAGACAGCGGTCGGCAGTAATGATGAATTTTTGGGGCTTTTTTTTTTAGGACCGGTGGTTTTGGCGTCTCAGGAACAACAAGGTGCAGGAGGGCTACCCCATGCAGATCGATCAGTTCTGGAAAGGCCTGCCACCTCGCATCGACGCCGCCTACGAGAGGACTGACGGCAAATTTGTCTTCTTCAAAGGTATGTGGAGTGAAATCTTGAGGTGTGCAAATTGTTTCCTTCTTTCCTCCACTCACGAACGATTAATGTCGGTGATCACGGTCCTGCCTGGAACTGGGACTTTATTTCTGTGGGTCCAAACATGTATAACGAGGTATTTGTCATATTTGTTAATGGCATCAACAGCTGGAGGAGTGCACGATGGGCACTTAAGTGCAATTAAAAAATTTGGCTTCCACTGATTATCAAAACATGACAATAGAGACAAAAAATGTTACGTCGCCTTCTGTTTTGCAAAGATTCACTTTTATTTGACCTTCAATGAAACTCTAACTCTGGTTCACGTTGTGTATATATGATATATATGTGAGCTCAGTACTGACCAAATGTATTTAATTTGCATATTTAGCAGCCGTACTAACAGGCCTCGCACACTCGGTCTGAGAGCAGGTATTATATTCTCAGATATTCTGAGATCTCGCAGCAGAATCACGTGATGGGAACTTGTTCTCCTCCAGCGTGTCCAAGCAGCGATCCGTAGGGTCATTTTCACTTTTTTGCACTCTGAATAATTTCCACATGAAATTCAGGTCAGTTTGAAACAGACGGTGTTTGCCGTCTGTTAGAGTGACAGTGACAGACGTGCCGAGGTGCACGAGAAGATGACCTTGACAAGAACATCAGTCGACTCTAAATTGGATAAGACTTTATAAATGAATCCAGGCTTAACGGCTGTGTGACGTTTACATGAGACAGTATGAAGTGATGGCCTCCAGCTCGCCTTGGAACGGTTCACAGCCGAGTGTGAAGCGGTGGGAATGAGAATCAGCACCTCCAAATCCGAGGGCATGGTCCTCAGCCGGAAAAGGGTGGAGTGCCCACTCCGGGTCAGGGACGAGTCCTTGCCCCAAGTGGAGGAGTTTAAGTATCTCGGGGTCTTGTTCACGAGTGATGGGAGAAGGGAGCGGGAGATGGACAGACGGATCGGTGCTGCGGCTGCAGTGATGCGGACGCTGCATCGGTCTGTTGTGGTGAA
>VURO01001581.1:0-15980 GCA_015108175.1 Pelvicachromis taeniatus
ATATATATATACATACACGCAGGCTGCATTCATGAAAATTACCCGCTGATACACGTCATCCAAACAGGAAAAACGCTTACCGCAAATATTCAGCACAGAACAAGCAGCGTTTTAAATTACTGACACCAAACTTTGTAGCACAATTATAACACGTTACACATTATTTGTTATCCTTCTAGGGTTTTATCTATCGAATTTGACCAAATTTAAACAAAGGCCCGTTGTGTTAAATACTCAAGAATTACCAAAACTTACAGTTAGGTCCATCATGGTCGAAAAAGATACCATTTTTGTAGCAGTGAATTTAAAATCATACAACCAAAACTATGATTGTAGAGCAAACTTCGAGTCGTAACTCAAGACTCAAGTTTTTTTTTTTAAAGCAAACAAGCAAACAAACAAACAAAAATCTGGATTAATTGTTTAGAAATTGCAAGATTTTTTATGGACAGCCTCCCATTTCCAGAGGTTTAAAAATTATTGAATAATTGATTGACAAGCAGTTCCATGGTCACGTGACCCCTCTTCTATTAAAAAAAAAAATGCAGACATAGTATATGAAGTTGAGTCAGTAAGTGTTTACTTTATATATACTTTAGCGTTTCACTGTCTTTTTAAATATGAGGTCCAAAGAGGTGTCAGCGTAAGTGTGCAACGTCAGTGAAACGAGGATGTGGAATGGATTATAGTTGTGTGCACTGGGAAAACCTACTGAAAAGCCCAACTCTTCAACAAAAAGCACAGTTGCTGCTGGGTTGTAGTCGTCTCTGTGCAATGACAAGAAACATAATAATATAACAACGCTGACCCATGCAGCATGTTAAAGATGGTGACAGCAAATGTGTATCCTCTAACTAATTCTGTACAGCGTGGATGGTTTCACGAAAATATGCCCCCTTGCACAACACACACAAACAAATGCTGAATGTAAGGACTAAAAAAAAACAAAACCGAGCCATCATCTTTTTCTGCATCTGATCTTCAGCTCTGGGTGTCTATGAATAGTCGCCAATTATGACATTACATTGCCCCTGATTGGATGAACAGTATCCACGAGGTACTCAACAGGCGTATTGTGAAAACAAGAAGCAAAACTACAGAGTAGAGTAAGAAGACTACTGTAAGTTTTGAGTGCAGCAATCTATCCCTGAGGCAGAAGTACTAGAAAGACAAGCCTGATGACAATGATTGGTGAGGTAAATTGTAAATATGTTGCTGAAAGGTTTTATTATCCACTACTTAGAGTATAATAAAAGGTTTAGAGTGGGTACAGGTTTGTCGTCTCCTATTAAGCAGCTGTTGCGGTGGACTCCGTCTCTTAGAGGTAACAACATTGGGATCCGTGTTTCATTTTTAACATCTTCGTCATCATTAGAGCTTCTGGTTCTGGAGGGGTCTCAGACTGGAATGGAAGATACAAGGATGTCTTTGACTGTCCACTTTAAAAACTTCACTGCAGCTGATTTACAACTGTATATACCGTTGAATCGTGGAAATCACTGTTCCATAATCAGTGAGTGCATTTTGGTTATAAAAACTGGATGTCCTGAAGTTTCTTACAGTTAAATGAGTCCAAAGCAGAGGTCATATTGTTTAGCCCTCCACTAAAGGTTAAAGGATACTGGACTTGGACTTTTTAACTCCTTTAATGAAAACACGGGTGAAGAATATTGGGATAATCTTTGACACAAATATGAAATTTGACAGACAAATAGATGAAGTGGTCAACAGCACTGTCTTCCAGCTGAGAACAATCTCCAGATGAAAAAATAAATGAATAAATGAATAAAAAATTAATGTTCTGGAAAGGATTATGCATGCCTCTGATCCATTTAAATACTTTTGGATATACCAGAGTTAGCCAATCACCTCCTGCCTATTTCCAATTAGTCCAAAATGCTGCAGTCAGATTACTGACCAGGACAAATAAGAGAGCCCACATTGCTCCGTGTGTTAGCAGCTTTTCACTCCCTCCCTGTGCATTAGAGAATCTTGTAAAAGTGACACAGTTTGTGTTTAATCTTAAAGCGTTTTGCACCTGCATATGTGGTAGATTCATGCATCCATAGCCTCATCCAAGATCATTATGGTCTGCTTCCCAATCACTCCTGATCATCCCCCATTTGAAGCTTGTTTCAAAAGGCGCTCTGCTTTTCTTTGCTGTTGTTGCACTAAAGCTCTGGAATGACCCCCCCAAATGACCTCAGACAAGCATCAAGTGTGACTGTTTTAAGACCTAAGCTGAAGACATTCTTCTTCTATCAAGCTTTTGGAAACTGTTGTTTTCTAGAACTGTGATATGAGGACTGGTTACAGTTGGGTTATTTCAAATTATCACAGTGAATGTGTATAGCATCATTGTTTCTTTAAAGAACCTGTTCCATTTTACTTTATTGTAAAGCACTTTGGTTTTAAATGTGCTATAGAACTAGATTTTACTTACTTGATATTAAAGCTGCATCAGAAAATGCAGATTGTCAAAAGGTTTTAATTTTGGCTTGTTCCTGCTCACATGAGTTGCACCCATTCGGTAGTTTTGCATTTATTCTGAATAAAAATAAAAATGATCTGCAGGATTCAAGCTATTACATTTTTCAAGCTGTGGAGAAGCTAGAGTTGATTACATGTGGCAGAACTGTGTGGACAACAAACATGAAGTCTTGCAGTCCAGTCTATATAAGAAAACTGTCTTATATATGTAAAATGTACAAGGTACAGAAACAAGGAGCATGCAGGTGTTGTACAATACGCTCAATGAATTAGAGTGCTTAAGCCTTACGGTCTGGTTGTGTTAGCTATAAGTGAATTGGTTTTCCAGTTTTTATGTTTGCTTCTTTAGATGAATACAAACTGGAGATATTAATAATTCACTTCACAAGCAGTCCAGTCCAATCTAATCCAGATACAAAACGGAACGGTGCTTTCTCTTTCTTTACTCTGCAACAATTGAGACAAAGCAGCTGAGGCTGCTTTGTCTCAGCTACAACTTCCTTGTAAGTTAAATCATACAAGGAAAACAGATTTACCCTTGATTGTGGACATGAGTGGGCATGGTTTTGATAGAGGAACAGAAAAGTCATTATAAGAGAAAAGTGGAAGAAAGAAGATATTTGAATTTCAGTGCTGACCAGAGCAAATACAGTAAATATGAGGACAGGGAGAGCACGCACAAGAGCAGGAAATTTAAATAAATAAATACAAGCCCGCAAAAAATACTGTTTTACATTCAGTAGCTGTAATGAAGACGGCAGCAGCACAACATCATCTGAAATCATCCAAATATCCAACTTTATTTGGTTTTCCTTTCTATCAGCGGTGATTGATTCATTTTATAATTCAGCCCCACAGGGAAATCTGAACTACTGAGGTAACCAGGAGATCATCAGCTCTTATTTCTGTCTTGTAGTGTTTTGGATACTTCATGGAAAAGACTGAATCTGTTTTTTGTTTTTTTTTTAACAGAAATGCTGGCAGCAATATAAACTGAGCCATTTGTGAACTTCATACTAATGTAATATGAGAGATTTTTATCAAAACAAAAGTCTTTGCATTTGGAGGGCACAATAAATCGTTTGACAGAGTTGTGCAAAGATTAAAAAATAAATAAATAAATAAGGAAGGAAGGAAAAGCCAGGAAAAGCATTTTGCCTTGAAATAATTCCGTTACAAAGGTGCCGTCCCATTTTGATAAGTGTACTCAACATGGTTTGTTTTCCCAGGCTGCACCCAGATCACATCCTGTCATGTGTAGTGTAGTGCAGCGCTGCACTGATCCATACGTGTTTATGGGTCACCAGTGTAGAGAAAGGTGTGTTTTCTTCAGATGTAAAAATCTTTTCTACAACCTGTTCATACATAATAAACATGGTGCACACACACACGCATGACCTGGAGTTTTTTTCTTTGTGTTTGCATAAGTCTTTCTTTACACCACAGGCCTAGTTAGAAATGCAGAAAATACCAAAGACCTCCACAACTCCTCTGATACAGATTACAATTCTCTTTTCAAGTCCAAGTAATAGCCACGTAATAGCCAAGTGTCATTTTATTGATGGAGCTGGTAGAAGCACTAGGGTCTCCCAGGAGCCCCACTGTGAGGATGATTATCAGCTTATTAAATTTCTTTTGATTGTTCGGCTTCTTTCCCCATGAGATCTTTGTGTTTTGTGGAGCCGCTCGCAGAGCGCACCACATTGTGCGATATTGTTTAAAATGATTTAATAAGCACTTTGTTTTACGATGGAGTGTTATTATTTTATGAGCCTCTCGGCAGCCAATAGCTTTGCACATCAGTCCAACTCTCTCCGCACCTCGCATTATTTTACTGCACGCTGGCTGCTTTACTATTCGGCAGTGGCGGTGACTAAAGGCGACAGGAAAACTTGTTCCCCCTTTTTCCCAGAGAAACAAACCAACTCCAGTGACAGGGACAAGGGAAAGAGTGTTCCCACAGTCGCACTGGGCTTGGATCACTCAAAATGGGAATGTGCAGTGGGAATGTGCTGCAGCCGAGGATCATTTGAAGTCTTGTGCATAATAAGAACAATAGATATCAGTGTGATGTTGGCCTTTGTGAGTACACTGTGGATGCTTGGGCACAGTAGGTACACAGTGTGCCTGCTTGCCTGTCTCTTGGTGTGTGTGCCTGTGATAGAGTACCTCATTGCTACAGTGATGTATCCTCATTATGCCCCCGTCCCATGACCGTCACACCCAGTCTACTGGCTCTCTCATGGGTGGGGGGTGACTGGGCTTCCCCTTCTGTCCACGTCGCCACCTCCCAATCCACTGACCTTGTGACTCAACACACGACAAGCCCCAAACGCTGACTGTGAAGTGCTGAGTCGTGCTGTCCTCTCACTGCTGCTGCTGACCTGTGGTTTGATGATGTCAACTCAACTTAAAAAGGTTTGCTTCTGAAAGTGCTGCAGGCTATAGACTCAAGTGTAATGACATCAAAATAATGATCAAATTCTAACCGGACTGGGCAGATTTCAATGCTTCAGCATATAGCCATCAAATAGATATTTACGAGTCATTATTACAACATTTCTTTTTATACTTGTTGTAAAATGAGACAACGCAAAACCAAACTATAATCTGACAACAGACCAATCAACCAGCTTTTTACACTAACATTAGCTTTGCTATTTAGCCACACCGTATGGACAAGAGTACTTTGTGACTCCCCTTAATCCAGGTATTTCCAGTCTGTTTGCCTCGTGTGTATAAAATCAAGCACCTAGCCATGCAGTCTGTCTTTACAAACATTTGAGAAAGAATGTGTTGTTCTTAAGGGCTCTCTGAATGAGTGTGGTCATATAAATAGGATGCCACCACTGCAACAAGCTAGTCTGTGAAATTTCTTCCCTCCTTGAGCCTATAATCACCTATAAGTGACATTATTGCAAAATGGAAGCATTTAAGAACCACAGCGGCTCAAAGTGGGGTCGCTGAGTGCTGAGTCTCTAACGCTGCTGGGCTACAAACCTCCTCAAGCATTAACATCAGCACAAAAACTATGAGTCTGTAGCTTCATTGGATGGGCTTTCATGGCCGAGCTTCTCCTGTAGGCCCACTCCTTTTGTCCATATAGTGTAGCTGTCCACGTAATTACCAGTGACTGTGAAAACCTATCTGCACGAATTTAGCAAATGTAAACATAGATAGATAGATAGATAGATAGATAGATAGACAGACAGATAGATAGATAGATAGATAGATAGATAGATAGATAGATAGATAGATAGATAGATAGATAGATAGATAGATAGATAGATAGATAGATAGATAGATAGTCTAGTCTTAGCCTACTAAAGAAGTCGGAGAAGCAGGCTGTATGCCAGTGTGTGTCCATTAGAGCAAAATCAGTTTGGGAGGTAAGGTTACACCATGGGAAAGGGAGCAGGGGAGATGGTGGTACCAGATAGTGAGGGTATCAGAAGAGGAGCTAAGAGCCTGTGCTTAGTGCCTTAATGGATCATTTCAAAGAACACTCACACTGTTTGGCTGGGAGCAGGCCTCCCTAAAACTATAAAACCTTGGTGACTGACAATGTAGAGGTGGTTTTAGCTATTTGAGCATTCAGTGTTTTAAATGTCCCCACGAAAAACATTGTTGGGCATTGCAATTAAAATAGGCCCATGCAATGGCTTTAACACCGCATGGTTGCAAAATTGGGCAAATGATCATCTTGATTGGTTCCACATATTATTATATTTAAAGTAAACAAAGCATAGAAAAAATGTTGCCCAAAATACTCTAACATTTATGTGTAGATTTTAAGTCTATCATGCAATGACCAAAACAAAGAATTATTGTTAGAATTACTTAATTTAAAGTGATGCGCTGTAGCTAGAGTGATCATCTTACAGTCATTACTCTTTCCATATATAGTGATAAAACACAGCAGGTTCCCAATGAATCAGCTCCTCTCCTTTTCAGTTAACTTTTTACAGTGGTTACACTGTTCAGCAAAGGAAGCCTGTCCAGGGGAACTGGCGCTAACAGAGGGCTGTGTTTGGGTTGGTTAGAATCAAAAAAGTGCTGCTTATTTAGCACTGGAAACACCAAAAAGGCAGCACTATCTTTACAGTTATCCCATTGGAAGATCTCAACTCAATACCAAAGATGGCAACTGAGTTGAAACAGTGCAATGTCAGATTGCAACTTAATTTATTGAAATGTGTTCTGTGTTCAGATTTTTCTAATAATTAAACAGCATGTATGGTTCATCTCCCATCAAGCATATTTTAATGTGAGCGTCTCTTTGAAGCGGTCAGATCAAAATGAAAGCCGTTAGTGAATGAATGGCGAAGCAGTTTAATAAGACAGACAGACTGACGCTGACAGATAGACCTGTGGCGTCCTCAGGTTGTGACTCACAGACCAGGAACCCAGATTAAGCAGGGAACTGACTTAACAAGGGACTCTTGTTTTGGTCATCTGTGTGGGAGGAAGGGAGATAGAAATACACTGGGATTCCTCATTGTAAAGATTTTGTCTTTTTTTGTTTTCGTCTGTTATTTGCTGTGAAGGAGAAAGGACAGACGGGTTAAATATATATTTTTTAAAACAGCGAAACAAATATGTAGGGAAGGAGGGGAAGAACGGAGGGGAATGCGATAAATTGTAAGTACAGGCACTGAAGATCAAGAAAAAGATGGAGGTAACGAAGGAAGGTTTATGGTGATGCTCTGTTTGTGACGGCTGTCTGCTGAATGAAAACAGGGCCTCTTTAACTCCTCACGGGTTAATGGAACTTTTATGAGTTTGTTCTGCAATCATGTAACCCCTGGCGTCTCCATTCTTCTGTTTCTCTCTCTGCATCCTTGTCTCTCATTCTGTCTCTCTTTTTTTTCCCCAACCCCTTTTGCAGGGCAGATCAGAGGTGAGCCGCTCCTTTGTTTCTATAAACACTGCTCTCGCTCTCTCACTGCACTTCGTTTATGAGGACAGAACTGGTTTGGAGGAGGTCTCCAGTGGATGGCTCACAGCTCTGGCTTAGCTTACATTAGGTAAAGACTTGTTTAGGTAGTGGTTAGCATTGTCAGCTGGACAGTATAGACAGCAGCAGTCTAATGGCTTAACAGCTGAGAAGTATGTAAAGGTCCAGGGGTTTCTCTTGTCCAGCCATTACTTCTAGAGCGCAGGAAATAATTGGTCCCACTTTCCAGAGGTTGGCAATGGGTCTTTAATTGTACATACAAAAGTAGACCCAGTAGCTCATTTGTTTTATCACAGCAAAACCACATTTGCAAACCCAGACACCAATCCCTGTGACATCTCTCGCAAAACCCCACAGCTAAAGCTCTCCCACTGGGACGAGAAAGAGTCGATGCCTGGCAACGCAAGGTGCATTAAATATGAAGAAAGAGGAGTTTCTGCAGAGGTGCTGCGGATTGATGGAGATTGGTGCAGAAAGGCGACGGGAACCCAACCAGGTCTCCTATCATAAAGCATGGCTGAGGAATGGACGGCTGCGGGCCAGACGCAACTTTTAATGGCAGCCCATGACTCACGCTGACTGTCAGTAATGAGTTTTATTCACTTCCATCATTTGAGTGTCGATTGTAATCATGGGGCTATCTGAGAGGTATGATTGACGGGTAAGCCAAAGATGTGAGGTGGGAGTGTGGGATAAAAATGGGCGGAAAGGAGATGGGCTCTTGATCCCGATGCTTGTATGTACCTGTCTTTAGTGGCAAATGTGTGGCAGTCAACTAATGACAAGTTCAGAGCTATTTGGACAAAAGATATACATGTGATTAAAGCCCAATTTTGCATACAAAAAGTCCAACCTTGCATTTCATGCTCCATATCTTACGATCTTCTTTCTATTCTTTCATGTCCTTTCATATCATGTATTTCCCCTGTCTTCTTTAGGTCACAAATATCTAAAAAAAAGTTTTTTCTTGTTTGTTTCCTCAAACATTCACAAACTCTTTTGGCTAAACTGGAGCAGCTCTACATGGAAGCACATGGTCAAAAACAGGCAGTTTAAGGATGATAATCAATATTGATCCCAGTAACAGACTGAGTACAGAGTGATGCGAAAGGGAGAGGGGTCCTTACTCCATCTGGGTGCTGGTGGGATCAATGAGCTTTGGAGGATCGAGAATGGATGGATCCTTGTGTGCACGCTCTGTTAGCAGTGACAGGGCCTCGAAATTTTACAGTCTCCACCTCACTGTCATCACCTTTCTCGTTCTACTTTTTCTCCCTCTATCAATACATTCTAACAGCAAAATGAACCTGAATGTGCAAATGCCTACAGTGTGTGTTTGTGTGTTCATGTACAGATGACATGAAATTAAACATTAGCTTTATTTTTCACCTTTGAGGTTATTGATTTGGGGGTAATGCGGTAATCTGCTGGGCAGTTATATTAGAGAGATATGTCACATGCACTTTTGTTGTATGAACAGAGATTGTAGTCAATCGTAGAGGATGCGCAGGAGAAATAATTTTAAAAATCGAAATGGAATTGTATCCTAATGATAAAGTTCTTCTTTTGGATGTAGCACAGAAAAGGCAAAAACTAGATGTAGAAATTCTTTTAGAACAGATGAGGTTTGCTGTTGAATGTGGACATTGAGGTAAAGATACGTCCCAATTGGCCGTGTTCCCCCTGACAGTAACAGAGCCTTTTCTATTCTAATAAAGCCTGTCCTCGCTATATTTACCTGCTTAGCACAGTCCAGTGCTCTGGGGCCACTGTGACCTGCCTGCCTGGGTGTGTCCGCGCCTTGGAGGGAGACATAATGGTGACTTAGCACCTGGACGTGTCATCGCTATGTAGATTCAGCGATGTTGATGCAGCATCTGAATTGGCAGTGAATGCAAATTTATTTGTGGCCCTACCTTGTGTGGAGATGGAGAACGAGGGTTCAGCGAACATTTGAGCAAGCGCACAACATGAGCGAGAGAGAGAGCGAGGGAGAAGATTCAGCTGTGTGGGTGAGAGTGGTGGATTAGAGATGACAGGCAAGACTGAGGAATCCCATCATTCCACATCCAGGGAGCACTCCATTCAGCCACTGACATGGCCCTCTGGGGTGGGGATAGGAGGGTGCTAGTTACACTCTGTCAGGGGGTCTTATGACCTGATGGATGTGGTGCTACGGGACTCAGAGAACACCCTGAATATTGCCTCTCTCACACACACACTGTTATCAAGAACTCATAAGCTCACTGACTGCAGCGTGGCAGGATGCACATGCACTTGCTTTTTGCATCTAATTTCTTGGTGTCCCTTCACTTTTCTACAATTATCTTCTGCTTTCTCATTTTAGATCTGCCGAAGATGAGATGATGAGCATAGATGAGCACCGATACTCCCAGGATCCCGTATGACAGCGCTGAACAGCCTACCACAACTATCATTGAACTGAAAAGCCCCTAAGTTGCATCTTCTTTTATTAGAATGACATAATAACTATCCATCAACTCAGCCAGCCAACCGTATCTCTCCCTCCTGACGGCCACAGCCAATCGGCTACCTCAATATTTGAGAGCTAATTTGTCACAGTCAGCAGCGTCCCTCCCATTTCTTCCTCTCCCTGGAGTGAGTGTTATTGTCATCCGAAATCTCCAAGGATGGTTTTATCATTCCTGCTTTGTGCTGCATTGGGACTTATGAGACACACACAAATATTTTCAGGCATCTTTTACCCAAACCAACCACACGGCAAGCTTTTTTTTTTCATGAGCATTTAATTTGGTCTCTTTTCTCTCTGTATTCCTCACACACATGCATACAGTGATGGCTGTGTTCGTGTGTATGTGTGGACTGTTTCCCTCCACTCTGCTCTAAACGAACCAATTATGGGTGTTTATGTAGCTTTAATGCGTGTAAGTGTCAGGAGAGAAACATTGCACCGCTCACCACCTAATCAATGAGGCCTTGCATGCTACCCCGCTACTTGCTTTTCTCTCCTCTTCTTCGTCCCTTATCACATCACTCTTTCCTCTTTGGTCCCCCCTCCCCCTCTCTGCCTCTCTCTCTCTCCCATTCTTTCTCCATTCAATTAGCGAGAGATGAGAATGAGGTTTCTGGCCAATTGGCCATGAAGAGAGCTTTAAACGGAGCAAGATGAGGCCATCAGAAAGTTGCTATGCTCAGGACAATGAGTGTAAGTCTTAAAAGATTGGTTATAGTATATTTAGAGTAAGTTCCAAACACTTTTGGCCAGCATTTCAGGTCCTGCAGCTGTTGCCAATTTATGCCTGTCTGAGTCCCAGTGCAAATGTTTTGTTGTGTTGCATTTTGTGTTTCATTCATTTGGGAGTGCACTGCATAAATATGAGATCCACTCAGATATTAAAGACATTGTCATGATGGAAACACACCAACCAATGAGTTCCCAGTGTACACCCACCTTCAAAAAAAAAAATACAGGTACTTTTTTGTTAAAAACAAAAAAAGTGTTACGGTGGATGTAAAGTGGGGTTCAATCATATCTAGTTTCATACTCTGCAGTCATTTTGACCTCAGCTACACCCATGTAAAGTGTATTGCCTATTTTGTATTGCAGTGACATTGACAAAATCAGATTAATATACTGCTATTTAAACTGTGATTGTCTGTGGTGCCACACAGGGTCATAACTAAGGTTTAGCAATTAGTCAGGGCCAGAATTTCTTTCTCTTAATGTATCACATTGAAGGTGTAGCACCTGCACTCCAATGACCAGTAGAAAAGGCTGGACCCTATCCCAGCTACCATAGGGTGTGAGGCAGTGTAAACCCTGGACAGGTTGCCAATCTGTCACAGGGTGAACACAGAGAGTAAGACAACCATTCACAGTCACATTCACATCTATGGGCAATTTAGAATCGCCATTTAACCTAACCCCACTGGTTACCACTGTTGATTTTCTGTGTGGCCTTTGCATGTTCTCCCCGTGTTTGCGTGGGTTCTCTCCAGGTAGTCTGGCTTTGTCTCGCAGTCTAAAGACATGCAATCAGTGGGGTTAGTGGGAAATAAAACAAAAGAAAAAGAGACAAACTGAAACAACTCAGTCAGGGGCACTGCTGGCCATAACTTCATAATTCCTGTAGAGTCTTTTCAAAATAAAAGCCATCTAGGGTTCAACACACTGATCCTGCCGATTTGTACAGATGGAGACGCATGATTCATCACTCCAGAGAACATGTCTCCACTGCTCTAAAGCCCTGTGAAGCCATGCTTTACATCACTGTATCTGACGCTTTGCAGTGAGCTTGGTGATGTAAGGATTGGATGCAGCTGCTCAGCCATGGAAACCCATTTGATTAGGGTCTCTGTGCACTGTTCTTGAGCTAATCTGAAGGCCACATGAAGTCTAGAGGTCTGTAGTCATTGACTCTGCAGAAAGTTGGAAACCTCTGTGCGCTATGTGCCTCAGCATCTGCTCAGGGATTTTCTGTGGTTTACCACGTCTGAAGTAGCACTTCTGGATCAGGTGTTGTTGGTACTTTCTCCCCTAGTTGGTGGCAGAGATGAATGGAGCTCAGTGGGAGCTGCACCACCCCTGGGTTTTGGGGGCCCACCGTGGTGGGTCCGATGGGACAGGCAGGGCCAGAGCCCTTTTACAGACACTAGTGATTATTTATCGGGCCTGGGCCTCTATGGGAACCGGCGTGATGGATTCTGACGGGGTTGATGATCACTCTTCCAATGAGAGTAATTAATATAATGAAGAGCTACTGAGCATGTGCAGTAGGATGTGATGAATAGCGCGTGCACATTGTCGTTACTCACAGGTGACAGAGGGTGTGTGGGAGGTAATGTGAGAAAGGATGTATACAGTGTAAGAGGAAAAGGTAGAAAAAGAAAGCCAGGTATGTATGACTTTATGAATCTATGAGTATGAATCTATAATGGTAAAGTTGTTCTTAAAAAATGAGGGAAAACAGATTAGATTAATTAGAAGACATGAACTTCAATGACAGAAATAGTGGGAGGAAACGGTAGAGAACAAGTTCACAAGGCATGCAGGGCCATATTTTAAAGGGCCCACTTGTCTTCAGGTATTTACTAAAGTTGCTGCGATGCAACCTTTTAACCAGGTAGTGGGTCCATGTTTCACTCCAAGCCATTACACCCCCATAAATATTCTAATGAGGACTTCACAGTTATAATTAGTTGTTGTTATGCGCCTTGCTGTCGACAAGACATGTAATGTGCTGACCCGCTGTCTGAAATGGAATTATCTTCACTAATGAACCTAAACGGAGTCAGTGACTCAAAATGGGGGAATGATGTCTACAAAACAGGAAGAAGACGTGTGGGTGTCGAGTTGATGTGCAGACACTGTGGGTGTGGATATGAACCAGGGCTAAATGGCCTGAATATTATTGGTGGGTTCATGTAAAAGATATCAAGACCACATTACTACGCAGCGAGACAGTGGCTGGCTTGTTACACACCACTGGGTGAGCTGTAATACCTGCTAGATTTCAGCCACTAATTTAGCCACATGCCACTTAACGTGCGTTTGATATGAATCACGGGGTGCTTAGCCTCGCCCCTCCTTCCCTGCCCCATGACCCCACCACTCTTACTTCCTTAAAGAGCAAGTCGTTAAACAGCAGAGAGGATCCACCAGCCGTAATAATGGGGAAATAATGAACGCTGTTGCCTTAGGTATTTATCACAGCTGCAATTCTCAGCGCTGAGGCTGTTTTAATCTCCAAATGGCAGAGGGGGGTTTAACCAGGTGGGAAATTAAGCAGAAGCAAATACTGTAGTGATAGAGTGAGGTGAAAATTAATCATCTGTGTATAACATGCACAACTTTAATTTCTAAATTAGTTTAGCTCAGGTTTATTTAGGTTTCCTGGAATAAAAACCCCCCAAAATAAATCACTTTGGTGTTGTAAGACTGACATATTTGTACAGTCACAACCTATGCATCAAACGCTGAACTCTTGCTGACACTTTAGTGTTGTATGCTGGTGTCGAGACAGTCTGTGTGGTGTGTCTGGTGTCCCACCACTGGCTGCACAGCCGAGAGGGTGAGGCCCTCCGGCTCAGACCGGCTGGCTCGAGACTTGGTCGGTCCCTCAGTCGTTCACGTTCCCTTCAGACGTCAGCACAGGCCGGTCTCACCACGGCTCCTTTACTGCCTGCTTTCATGTGTCCTTTAATGAGGAAACCGCCGGCTCAGCAGCCTGCTATAAAACACAGGCGAATTAAAACACCCAAATATGAATCAGCTAAGCTGCCTAATTCAGCAGGCCAAGCCAGAGGCGTAACTCTGCTTAAGGGAGACCTCAGGAAGACCAGATCTTATTGTCTGCAGAGGCCAAGGTGCAAACTCCTGATGGAGAAAAGACACTGAAAAGTAGAAGAGATAACAAGGGATTCTTAACCTAAAGCTCTGAGTACCTAAACTCTATTACAATCAGATGAAGATAATCTTCAAGGCACGCAGCCGAGGCAAGTGCATAACTTCCCAAGGAACAATAACAGAGTGAGTCACAAGCCCACAACACAACTCTGCCACCAACGGCTCGCCACAGTCTGCTAGAGCTGTGGCTGCCACTTAGACAACAGCAGCTCCATAAAACGTCGAAGAAACATCAACCCTAAAAAAAAAAAAGAGGGAGAAATAAAACAAAACCACACTTGTTTTTTTCCTCCCATTTCATTGTAATGATGGAAATAAGGGCATCATTCTGAGATTAGTGCTGCTATTTCTCCCCGGCTGGCTATAAGCGGGTGCCTGTTGAAGAGGTTTTGAAGAAACGATGGAACAACCCACTGAGGAGAACGATGACAGGATCATATGCTGATTTTCCAACATTAAGAGGTATAAAACTAGTGACACAGGATCTAAGACATGAAACCAGAAAGTTGGTGATACGTTATTGTCTGTTACATAATCTTTGTTCCTTGTTTTTTAAATAAATGTAAGTGTGCGCTGGAGGTCTTTAGGATGTATACAACATATGACTTGCAAGAGGAGACCCCACTTACAGGTTGAGAGAGAAACCAAGTCCGAGTTAACTCTTTCCTCGAAACACTGGCAGGCTGTGTATGATGTCATAAGGAATACCTAAGCCAACAAGTTGGGCCAACTCACACCACACCCATCTTCAAATGTTCTCATTTTCATGTCAACATCATACCTGCATACCTGTGATAAAGTGTGCTGACAGACATGTAGATGCTTTTTAAAGTACTCAAAACTGCCACTGTGGTAGTTCCTGCTACAGGAGGTGTCTCCAGGGCCACATTTCAGCACAATGACAGAAGCAGATTTTGAGGCTTTACAACAAGATGATGACTTTAATATTAATACTGCCATGCCTGATTCCTCAATTGTTATGTCATTAAATTCAGTACCAGCACTCATGTGACTGTTAGGCTTCAATGAAATAACCTTTTTGTTAGTAATGAATACCTAAATAACTACCAATATTTATGTTATCCTCTGGGAATTAGAGTCAAGTTTGGCTGCTCTAGTCTGTATGCCAGTGTATCCTTGGGCAAGATACTGAGCTTCAAGCTGGTCTTCAATTTGTCCTTGGAGTGTCAATGTGTGTGAATTTTACATAGAGAGTATTTGGGTATGATCGGGTGAGAGATGTTGTAGAAAGTGCTTTGAGTGCTTTAGTAGAGTAGAAAAACCCAATATAAGAACCAGTCTATTTACCATGGTTTATGTTAGAGTTAGTGGGACAGTTAGCAATTTTAAGAGTATCTTCGGTTAACAGGTAATATTAGATGTGAGCTTCTTTCTTAGTATAAAAATGCTAATGGTATATTCAATAAAATAACAATAATTCTTCTTCTATTAATATCAGGAATGCCTATTTTCATAGTTTGTGCATTTCAGTCATTTTAAAATGAAGCTAACTGATTGAGCTTTGATTTAGTTTGATAAGTTGTAGATATTCTATACAATGAGGCAAAATGATCTTACAAGAAAGTACAAACACTGAATACATGGAACAGCTTTTATTTTAGGCTACAGTGTGACTGGATCTGTTTCACAGTGCAAAGACAAACTGTAGACTAATAATGAATTTTACTACAAAAATGGCAGTCCATTTAGATTCCTCTTCAGTGCTACACAACAATTTGAAATATGCACAGTTCAGGAAGGAATCATTCCTGACTTTACACAGATTGTCATACACGCCTAGAGGGAAAGAGAGAGGGAAGAAATATGGAAGGTGCTTGACAGAACATTTTGCAGTGGTTAGAAAACGTTTAAACAGCACTGGTCACAAAAATAATACTTCAGTGGCTCAATAAGCAGATAGAGAAAAGCAGTAACACTAAAGAGATTCTGTGACTGTATCAAAACAGCCCAGCACATCGCACTGCGATGCACGTGGTGCAAAAATAACCAGATATTTATCTCACAGTATAGTAGAGGAGAACTGGTCAGTAAAGTGAGTAAATACTTGAATGGTGTACCATAGAAAAATATTTACTGCAACTTTAGTGTACCCATGAGTTAAAAAAAGGAATTAAATGCAGTATT
>VURO01001581.1:16000-40649 GCA_015108175.1 Pelvicachromis taeniatus
AGGGACAAAAAAGAAAAAAAAAGAAAAAAAAGAAATAAAAAAAAAAAAAAAAAAGAAAAAAAAAACCCCCCCCCCCCCCCCCCCCCCCCAAAAAAAGTAACAAACTCTTGAACTAAAAGTGTGGCTAAATTTTGTAACCTTAAATGTAGTGCTGGTATGTGGGTACCTGTGGTACCTGTGCAGTCTCGTCAGTTAAAGTTCAATTATTATGTGAATCCTTACCGTTTTCTTTCCTGACCTTTATAGTTTAATATAAACAGGCTGAGGTAACTTGGTAATAGGTAATAGTAAGAGGGTAACAGGCAACCAGCACAAATCCCCAAAAACAAAAACCAAAAAGAACATAATCATGCTTTTACATTAATTCAGCTATTACTCATTACCCTGAAAACCACATATATTTTTCATGTTACATGTAAACCTGATCAGAGTCAGTTTTATGATTTCCTCCATACAGACAAAGGAGCATAAAGTGAAAATATGATTTAGCTAATGTAATGAGGAGACATGGGTCGAAATGGTATAAAAACTGGGTGGCAGGTCTGTGCTCGACTGCAAAGGCCTTTGCATCTCCTGAGCATACTGGGATAAGGGGCACAGGGGTGTGTGCAGATCTGATGTGCGTTTATGTGTATTTGTGTATTGTAACAGCAGAGTCAGAGTGTTCCCCTTCCATTCATTGTCCTTCCTCCTCACGCAGAAACTGGAACACGGATGAGAAATCCTTATTAGCGTAGCCTCGAGAGCACATGACTCGAAAGATCTGGTGAGCGAGGGAACCCAGAGGGATGGGTGTCTTAGTGTTGGTGGCAGTGTTTTGCGCCAAACCAAGATCCTTTAAGCACAGCCATAAGAAAAGAGGGACAGGCAGTCAGAAAAAGTGACAGGTGCAAATGGATCCTATGAACAGCTCAAGAAAACCGGTTTTCAGAATTATTTTTTTTTTAATGTGTAGGATATGTAGAAATGTCTGCCTTATTAGATGATGAGCACATACTGGATTTAAAGAAAAAACTATTCTTGACAATTCTCTTCCTGTTAAAAGGGAGTTCTTTCTCCCCAATGTCACCAACAACCCAAGAGTTATCTATGCAGATTCTTGGATTTTAGAACACTTTCATTATAAGTTTATGTATTGATAAGATGAAGTGATTAATAAACACATCAGAGACTCAAAGAATCACAAATAATAAAACCAGAAAACAGGCTTAGTACCTTAGCCATTAGTGTGGTTCCAAAGCCACCCTGGTAGTTGTTGGCAGAGGGAACTCCCTCCATCACTCCAGGGACAGGGTTGTATGTGTCGCTGGACCAGCAACGACCTGAGGACATATTTAGGATCTTTGCCAACAGCTTGGGATCCAAACCCAGTCTGCAAAAAGAAGAAAATAGAGTTAAGTAAGTTCTTTGGACTTTTTTCTCTTTGACACATGTGAAATTGATTTCTTTGTCTGAAGGTGTACAACAATAAATTACATGGCAGTTTTAATAATTTAGCTGTTAATAGCCCAAATAACATCAAATATGGTGGTTTTAAGGAAACCTAAAATGCCATACTACTATTACAATTTGTTTCAGACAAAAAAAGTCAGAAAATGACTTTACTTTCAAACATTTAGCATCTTAGAAAGAGATGGAGAGGAAAACTTAAAAAAAATGTAGGCAGAAACAAGGAAAAAGGAGTTACACAAAAATAAGGGGAGGAAATGGGACAGAATTGGGATGAAGAGGACCAGTGGGCTATAAGAAATGTGGCAAACGGTGGGTGTGGGGGTGCCTGGTGATTTGACCCCCAATGAACCTTATGCCTCACAGTGACCATTCCTCAGTGTTAATGGCTGAAGGCTTTGTAATGCTGGCTAATGCAGTATTGATGTTTACCACTACATCTATCCTTCATCCCTCTTTCAAGAAAGTGGAGGAGGAGAAGTGGTTAAGCAGCACAGGGGAGCCATAAACATTGCTGTCACACACAGAGGCACACTCTTAGCTCTGCTGCCCCATTTTGCAGCAACCTACTTTCATATGCAAGAGGACAAACCTCCGGGCTATGATAAGAAGTAACCAAAGGCAAATGAGACAAAGAAAGAGACTGAGGGTAGACAGACAGAAGCAACGAGTGAAACCGAGTAGGGAGGGTGTAACGACGGCGTCTGTGTCGACCGTTCAACATGCCATATTAATGGTTTTAAGGCCAGTATAAAGCTGACCACATCAAGTTCTGGCTGCCTCAGTTTACTGTTACTTACAGGCCTGTAACTCTATTCTGCTCTCAATATGACTATTAAACTATCATAGGTCTTTAAGGCCAGCACCCTCCCTCCTTCCCTCTCTCCACCTGGCTCTCATTCTGCCATTACTGCTGCAGTTTTATTAGCTGTCTACTAACTAATTAAGAAAAGGAATTGCATTTACACTCTCTCCATGTCTCTCCCTCCCCCTTTCCTCTCCCCTTCATCTCTTATGTGTCCGCTCAGACGCCCTAATTTTTTAACAAACAGTTTTGGAAGTGTGGTATGAGTGGTTCTGCACGCATTGGTGTTTTTTCTTCTTCTTTTTTTTAATGGTAGTCTTGCTCATGATGGCTTAGTTTATGTCTGTAAGCATCCCTCGCCATCCTGCTTCCCCTCTACCCCTCCTCCCTCTTCCATGCTGACACCTTCCTGTCTAAGGACTCATGGGGACATATGTTTGACATCGCACCCCCCCCCCCCAAACCTCCACATGCACACATACACATGCACACAAACACACAAGCAAGCAGCCCCTCCCTGCGTTCTGGGTCAGCAGCTAAAAAGGTTACTGGCTGAGCTACAATAAAGCGCGTCCGAGCGCGCAGATCGTTTGTTATAGCGGCCATAGACGCTGACGGGGAGCTGTTGTCCTCTGTTAACGATAAATCAATGAAGTTCCCCTCTTGCTCCCATCACAGAGACACACACGACAAACCGTTCGCACACACGCACATTCAGCTGCGGTTATTAGCTGACGCAGTGGTGTTGTTCTTCGCCTGCGGTAATTTGCGTGGAGAAGAAGACATGTCACGCTTTAACAAGATTGACATGGATAAGCTGACACGAACGGTGTTGCTGTGTAATGCTGCTGCAGGAAAAAAAAAAAAATTAAGGAAAAAAAACAGTAAGAGAGATGGCGCTGGAGATTCAAACGAGAGGGGAGGGTGTTTATGTGCTGGGAGCTCTAGCAGGTGGAGTTCATTTGCAGCGCTGATATTAACCGTCTCTTTCATTATGATTAGCTTCTCGGTCTTATCAGACGCCACAAGAGAGGAAGCCCAGCCTCTTCCCCATTTAATATTTCATTAAAAAGCTAACGAGCACATACACACACACCAGCACTTAACTATGCCATTTACAGAGGCAACAAGCACGTTTATCACGCGAGTTTAATCGTCATCCGAACATATGCTCACGATTCATCTGAACTATAGAGAGAAGAAGGGAGTGATGTGTGTTTGTGCTCATGTATGTTGTGGTGAACCTATTTATGTCTCTCTGCTAAAAGGGTCTTGTTATAAACTCTGATTTGCCTGTTGTTCTCCCCATAAAAAGAACAAAGGAGCAAATATGTGTGCTCCTACGTGGGCATCGGCAACTGCGTATTTGTATGCATGAATGGGCGCAGGCACACAGGTTTGCAAGGTAAACTGTAAAAGTGTCATATGAGCCTCACATGGGCCAGGCGTCTCTACTCTTATCTTCATATGTATCATTAAAATCACTGCTGCTCCTCTCCGCTGCTCTATGATACTCTCTGCAGCTTTTCATCTCTCTTTTACTGACTGCTTGGCTGCTTTCAGATATTACAACAGGCACTAAAAAAAAGAAAGAAAGAAATTAAAGGATTTAAATAATAAAATAAAGAATGTAAAGCAAATATGGATGGGAAGGAAAAGCCTAAAGCAAGGGATTGAAAATACACAGAAAGGAACGGTCTGCATGGGAGAGTCTGTTTGAGTGTGTGTGTGCTGATAATTGTCATGCGTGGCCATTCCTTGCACTAAGAGAACGTCACGCTCTGCTGGAGACGGCCCGAGCTTCCATCTGAGATCAACAAATTAGCTCCACGAACAGAACTGTGTGTGTGTGTGTCTGCCTGCATGTACAGGTAAGGAAACACACACACACACACACACACACGTATTAAAGAAAGGGCAGCTCTATCAGGCCCAAGTCCAACATGATAAAATGTTATTGCCGTTTTCCTGCAAATTGCCTGTGAGTGGTTAGACTCCTTTGTCTTGAATTGTGTCGGCGTGTGTCTGCACACATGCACCAAAGAGAGTGTTTTTTCTGCATAAGAGGCTGGGCCGCAATGCAGCATGGGAGATTTACGGGTGTGGGCTCCCTCTAAACGATGACAGTCTTTGTCAAGCCCTCTAATAAAGCCCCAGAGATTGGCTAGTAAGAAGAGGGGGGTACACTGAAACACACACACACACACACACACACACACACACACACACACACACACACACACACACACACACACACACACACACACACACACACGCAAAATGGAATCAAGACTGAATATGGGTCAGTCTTGCAAAGATATGAAAATAATTCACAGTAAAAGTGAAGACATGCAGTGGTTAGTATTCCTATTTTTGTTATAGGAAGACATTATAATGATGTGAATTGTGAGAAGTTGTAGTGGTAGAAAACTGCTGCCTTCAGTATATCTGGATGTAAATTTGTGTGTCTGTGTGTGTGCTTCAGAGACAGTGTGGCAATGTGTAAATCTGCGTTGCTCCCTTAATGCCTCCATATTTCAGAGGCCTAGTGAGGGGATTTATGTTCGACTGCTCATGCCAATTTTCCTCCTCTGTCTCAGCACAGATAAATCAGTCGCACTAACACAGCTGCACTGTGCAAAGAGGAATTCATGGACACTCATGTACACCCGTGCACAAAACTCAATGCAAATACAATTTTACACTGTAAAAGCTGTAAAATCGCATTATAGCCAGACAGTAAACAGAGGAAACAGTTTCTTATTGACAAGGAAAATGCATAAATAGAACAGAATATAAAATCTGTAAAGAAAATAAAATCCATAAAAACTGATGTATAAGCTTCCTGTATGCAAGCTGCACTGTACAGACCAAAACAAAGTATGGGTGCTGTGGTGCATTTTAAGTCCTCACATGATTTCTAGTCACATAAGATTGCAGTGCAATCCACAAGACTTCACATCCCATCATCCTCAGCTTCCTGGCCAAAGAAGCTTTGTGTCACGAGGAGGAATGATGAATGATGGGTTTTCTAGGTGGTGTTCAGTAGCAGAGGTGTGGCAGGATTCTGGTGAGAGCTCAATCAGCAAATGTAAATCAGACAATGTGGCTCCACCCCCTCATCCATCTCGCTTTAGCAGAGGCGGCTCTGACTTGGGGCAGGGCTGACCCCTTCGCACTCCCATAAACTACACACACACACATACGCATGCACCCACACATTTCCAAACCTGTATTGCAGTAGTAAATTACAGTTACAGCTACATCACTGGTGTAATAATTGACCTTATTGTAACAACTATATCTAAGGGCAATAATAGCAGAGTTAATGTGTGTCTAAAAAGTAGTAACCTCAAAATATGCCCCTTGTAATTTCACTGTACGTGTTCTTTCGTTTTTGCAAATTCATCAACAACAATAAGGAAATCTGGATCTGGATGTAATGAATCCCTGTTTTTTTTATTAACACATAATTTTGTCACATAAAATATACCATTGGCATGAAAACAACACATTTTAATTACTAACTAATTATGAAATAATTCCAAGCTGTAGCTGGGATAAATTATTTAGACCTATGTTTGATAATGAACTCATAAGCATCCCTGTGTTAGCGCTACCCACAGACAGCTATCTCTACACTAACCTTTCCAATGTAAATTAATCCACTGATGATACTCTTCCTTCTTATTTTATCTTTAGGCAGTGTATTTGCTTACAATACCTGATACCAAGGTTCATGGTCTCTGCGGTCCCAATCATCCCAATCGCCAGCAGCATGTTGTTGCAGATTTTAGCTGCCTAGAAGGGTGTGAAAGAAAGAGTTTTTAAAGCAATTATTATGTAAATGATGAAGTCTGCAAGACAAAATATAACATACAACAGTAAATCTCAGATGATCTGACTCCTTCTATGGCCCTGATCCTTAAATGGCACATTTTAAATCGTTCTCTTTGGAGTAATGGGATCATTTCAATTATTTTAATACTTTTTCTCAAGATAATCCATAATTTTATAGATGCTTTTTGGTCAACTCTAATCTGGCATTCCTATTGTTAAGACTGTTAACTAGGATAATAATATGACTTGGTCCTGAAGTCTTTTTTGCCTCTCAACCATGGAAAGGATCCTGCAATGAACCACCACCGTTGTAGTAGTAAGTAGGTTGCTTACTAGTGTGTTCGTTCTTTTCTCAGAATGCATCGAGCTGTTGAGTTGGTCACTTCTATTGTTTTTGCCATCTCTCTGTAGGATTTGTTTTTGCAGTAAAAAGACGGTCTGCTTCACTTGCAATGAGAGCTCCTAGATTCAGCAACAGTTTCCAAATCGAAGCACCACACTTGGAATAATCTTCATAAATGTAACTAATGAAGACATACTGAAGTAGCTCACCTCTATCCACAAAACAGTTTTTAAGAGAATTATCCAATTACAAATGAGGCCCAACAATCTGGATGACTTCCAGCCCAATATAGCCAATATATCAAATTACCTTTTAACGTGTAAACAAAAAATGCCTATCCATAATAGACTGATTCAGTGTTAGTTTGAAGTTTGAGTGGACTTTATTTTGGGGGGGTTTCCATTCACAGACTTCATGTCAGTAAAACAAGCTAATCCCATTGACATGAATAGGGTTTTGCTTTGGTTTTTGCTTCATAGTGTCTCATGACCTGATGATGATCACCCAATCATCTTCTTAAGCCCACATTGTTCTTGCCTGCTTTGCAGGACTTTTTTTCTTGATTAGGTGTTTTTATAGTGGCTTATTTCAATAACTATATTGATAACCATAGGCTGCTCAGATGCACAAAGAAGATTAAAAACTTGCACTGAGTGTTAACATACGTAGCATAACGAATGTAGAACGTGCAGAAAGTAAACAAACATAGCACATGGACACGACACATCAACAACACAGTTGTAAGGTTGCACTTTGGTGCTCAATTGAGCTGTCAAATGTACAAATATATATATAATTGTGGGATTTGTAGAAAAAATTTGTATATGCCATATAGACACAACGCCTTAGGAAATGTTTATGCAGAGTTTCATCAGGACCGGTCCACTCATTTAGGACGACATAGGGAATATACTTACATTAGAGCCTTTGGATAAATCATTATGACAATAAATTAATGGAGGAATTGTAATAATTTGTAAGAGGTTATGTTCTTTTAAGAATATTGTATTAATGTTGCAGCATTTATGGGGCCAGATTTATTAAAAAATGGAAATTCGTGTTGAGAAAGGTTGTGGTGAAAATAGGTGCAATTGTTTAAGTGTATTTTCTACCCATCAGTAAGTAAGAAAGAATTAAAGCACAATATTTCAAAATTGCATAGTCCAGCATGTTAATATGTTATTACAAAGGTTATGTGTAACAATACTGCGAGCAAGATGATGCTACATGTAGCAGAAACAACTGATACCTTTAATAAAGCTGGTATGAAAAACGGAGCTATCCTAAGAAATCATAATTGGGCTATGCTAGCCTACATTTATTCTGTTTATAAAGTTGATAGAAGTATTGTTGTTGGTGTATTTGTTTGTTTGTTTGTTTTTCTTTAAAGCAACATCAGAAATCTGGAGTAAACATTGTGTGCTGTCCATGGTCCTGAAACGTGAAACACAATTGGACATTTGAATGTTGTTAAGCTATACAGTTATGGTTTGTTTGGGAAATGTGAAATGTGAAATTAACAGTTTATTAAAGTTGTGTTTGACTTCTGAAAAATCTAAGTCTCTGATTTACTCCAGCAAATATTATAGGTACTGATAACTACATATTCTAGCAAAAAGCACAACATGAGTAGAAACTTACAAATCTCACTATATAGTTGTCTGCTCAAATTTCGGAAGCTATTGTAAACATATATACACAAAAAGACCAGACTTTCAAATGTCCACACCTTTCCACCGATAATGTTTTGCCTTGGTGTCCTATAATCTTGGCCATAGCGTCTTAGACATATTGGTCGAGGCATCAAATTTAAAGAACTAGCAAACTGACTATGTCATCCTCATGCCTCTGATGTCCCTGTGTGAAATGCTGTTTGCATTTATGCAGTTATTATGTTTAGACATCTCCTATTACCTGTCCAGTGCCGACCTGTCCGCAGTAAATAACATTTGCTCCCATGCAGGTGAGCAACTCCTTCGCTGCGTTGTATTCCTCGACCACTCCGCCTACCATGAAGGTGAGTTTGGCCATGCTGGCAGCTCCAACACCTAAGCACACCACATGTTGATATTAAGAGCACATCAGTGATAAGACACACACATTTGACATACTGATGTCTGGTCTTTAACAGTACAACGCAAATGTGCAGACCTGCAAAACACACTAAATAGTTACTATAAGGTAGAACAGAAAGTTCAGGTGCAGATATGTGTTGAACTAAAGTATGTGAATTTTCCAAACGAGACATAAGCTACGTCCACACGTACAGATTTATAAAAACTCCTGCCAGGGTGGAGATATTCGAATACTCAGTTTTTGCGTTTACGTGTGGACGAGGAAAACTGAGTTTTAATAACGCAACGTCAAAGGCGTGTGCGTTTTTTTGACGTCACGCTGTGCACCACGTTATTGTTTACTATGGCGGATATAAACAAAATGCTGTTGCTGTTAATCTTACTATCTGCAGTTTTTACACACGCACATATACACACACGGTTACTGTCCCTCTATTTAGAAAGACGTCAGAGTGAACTTCTCCATTCAAAACAGACGCTCTCACAGCCTAAATGCCGATGTCGTCGGTTTTTAATACATTTATTATCTTTTAAAATTAAATGTATGTATGCGATATGCATTTTGTTCATTCCTAAGTTGTGAGTCTACACCAGCCAAAATAGTGTGTTTGGTTATTAACGTTTGAAATGATGAAGGCACTTGAAAAGTAACACATAATTAGCTGCCTTTCCAGAAAAACACAACGACTTTTCAGAAGTACTGCATAAAACCCTGTCTGCTATTTCCCTCCCAGGCTTCTAGACTTCTGACTGGCCAACATTTCTACACGGCTAAAATTTGGCGTGTTCTTGACAGCGTTTGACTGCGTTTACATGCGGACGGAGATATTTTTCAAAACTGCACATGTAGATGGGATTTTTTTAAAAAAGAAAGAAAGAAAACGAAAAATCTCAGTTTTCAAAAATATCCGTGTACATGTGGACGTAGCCATAATATATCAGCCATATGACTGGTTTAACACTACCAACTGTGTCTAAAAGGTCAGCTGTGCGCTGTTCTGTGTGTGCATGTGTATGCCAAACTCTTAGTGGGACAGACGTGTTAAGTAGTGCTGCACCAGAGGGACGGAGGTATCTTTAAAAGCCGATTGTTGCCATCATCCACTGCACAACTCTCTTGGGATCCCTTGCCTTTTGTCTTGTCACCACTTCTCTTTCATATACACACACACGGACACACGAGCAGCTGTGCCTGAGGCCAGCCCCCCACCTCATGGGGGTATCATTGACAGGCGTGAGGGGTAATTAACTTTACACTTTATCATGTTCAATTAGGCGTCCCTCCCCGTGCCTGATGGCTTAAGGAGCGTGCCATGTTGTAGGAGGCAACCTCACCCCCCTGACTCACACCCCACCCTCTCCACAGGGTCCTTAATCCTGAAATAACCTCTTTTCAGAGTAGGCTGAACCCAGCCGGTCTGAGTCTCTTATGCAATGACTCCTTTCCCTGTATGCTTCAGTGATTAGCCAGTGACACATTAAGAGTGGCGGGATAAACATACACACACGCAAAGTAGAAAAAACAACAACACAGGAAGTACTTTATAACGATCATTGTTAATACATGGTAAATTAATATATAATCAGAATTTAGTCAGGATGCTTTCCCTTTATCAAATTTAAGTGAAAAATAATAATGTTATAATAATGTAATAATAATAACAGCTCACTGGTTAATAATTTTTCTATAAACCATGTAGAAACATCATCTGTAAAGTTGCACCTGATTTTTTTTTTACTTTAAAAAATGGTTAGTAAACACCATGCAGAAAATATATAAACATTATTTGACTGGCTACTATGCAGTTAAAGCTGATGAATATTGATATTTACCTAAATAAACAGAAATATGTTTTTGGGACAGCATAAATCACCAGATTATGAACCTAGAGACTATTTTTCCCCTTAACTTTCTATCCAGTTTCATTAGCTGTGTTGTTAAATTTGTATATCAAAATAACTTGGTTAGGTTTAGCAAAAGTTTTGTTTAATAACTTCAAGTTCACTTCATTGTCACCTTTTCACTGGACCAATGCTAAAGGACATCTTTTGTATATATGTGCAGTAACAATGACTTTGACTAGCCCAGAATGTTTAAATGATGGAAAAACAAAACAAAACAAAAACAAAAGCCCAAACCCCAAAAAAACAACAACAACAAAAACACAATGAGAATAGAGCAGCATAAAAAATATGTATTATGATTTATTTTTCCTGTAAGAAGAAAAGAAACCAAGAGGAAAGAGTAGAATGGGGACATGTAGTTTGACTGTCTTTTATGGATGCCATCCACCCTTAATGAAAGTCCTCTTAACAGTGAGAGCCTAATAATGTCGGTGTTAATAATTAAAAGGAAATTACTGGGGACAAAGCAGCTGAAATCTAATTGTTAGATGTCACTGCAGAGGCAAGGAAAGGAGAGGAAGGACAGGATGTACAGTAAATTTCCATTGGTGAAATATACCCCCCCTTCTTTAATTGGCTGTGCTGTTGTCACATATATGATCATGCCACTACACTGTATGTGTGTGCCTGTGCATGTGTATGTCAGTGATGAGCTGTCAGAAGGTCATTAGGGCCACATAATGAAGCCCAAAGCCCACGCTGCAGCAGCTGCATACGGACCACGGCTAACATGCGCTCAACATACGGCCGCCACACACACCAATCATACACACATATGGTCCACAGACATGATGGATTTTTTTCCCCTTCTTGCTATTTGATGTCTTCTTATTTATTTGCTTGAATTCTTTTTAGCGTAATTGATTCAAGTTTTATTTGATGTAACAACGTTTAGCTTTAATGGCAGAAAAACTCCTTTTGTTTAGTCTAAAAAAGGAAGCTGACTTTTACTCCAGTATCAAGCACATACTGAACAGTGTGGCGTGCAGTGAAGTCACAGAGCTCTCTTCACATTTTGGTAATTTTTTTCCCCATTACTTTAGTAAGTAATGGGGAAAAAAATTACAATAAATAATAATAACAATAATATTTTCAATTATAATAATAATAATATCAACAAGTATAATTACAAGCACTTGTGAAAATTCTAATAATTTTTTTCTTCTGATAATTTTACCATCCATTTTACAGTTTTTATGCTGCAGGCTGAGCTTCACAAATACAAATACACACACACACGCACACTCACACACACAATGAGAAAGAGCAGTGTGACAACTGTGCTGGTTCATTAGTGGAGATCACTGTTTGCGGACGACTAAAGAGGAGATTATTGATAACACAGTCAACGTGCTGATCGATAAATCTCACTGAGGAGAAAAAAAGAACGAGTGAGCCAAAAGAGAGCAAGAGAGAGGGATAAAGAGAGAAGTACGAGTAGAGAGCGGTGCAGAGATGACAGCAAAGAAAGAAAATGATCTCTCTCTTTTTACCTCCCAGCATCCCTCCCTCAAATTAACTAATCACCCATAATAAGCTCTTATGATGTGTAGTGGATTTCTATAAGGAGTGACACCAGCATGATCGAAGATCCTTGTTGGTAGCAGAATAACACATCATTAGCATAACAGTGTGTGTGTGTGTGTGTGTGTGTGTGTGACTGTGTGTATACACTGTGGGTATCAGTGGGTCCATTCTTTGTGCATGGGCTGAAATGCATTTGTGTTTGTATATGTGTGTGTAAAGTGTGATTTTAATATTGTGTCTATGCGCTGAATATACTTTCATAGGGTATTTATTGTGTGTGGTATATGTGTGAGGGGACGTCCTGTTCTCGGACCGGTCCTGTCAGAGACGGATTAAAGAAGAATCCTAATGAGGCTTCCTCAGCGCCGGGTATGCTGGCTCATCCATCCCAGTGGGAGTGACAGTCCTGGATCATTAGCACTGCACAACTACACAACGCCCCCTAGGGGGAAGGAGAGAAGGTGTGTGTATATGTGTGTGGGGTTGGGGGGCACCTACAATAGAAGATTCAAGGTAGACACAGTAATGGAGGAATAAGGAAGCTAAGAAGATATTCACAAGGAATGACAAAACAACTATATATTGAAAAATAAATGGAGGCATATATAATTATGTCAGATTGCTACAAACAATACACAATGTCAGTTCTTTCAAGTACTCCAAAAAATTGAGAATAAAGATGAACATGCCACTCTACAAACTGGTAGGTAATACTTTCCTGGGAAATAACTCCTTTGGAGCAGAACCACCTCCATCCTCGGTCACGTTCTCTTACCAACATCCAGGAGACATGTTTGGGTTGACAGAGTGGTGGATGCCTACCTCCTCTCCCCAATATCAATCAAAGTAAATATTCTCAGACTGAGCTGAAGTTTGCTGGACTATTAACTTTGACTCTGACATAAAAGGGTGAATGAAAGGAGAATGAAAGTGTCTCTTAAAGCAATGTAGAAAGGATGGAAGGGCAAGACATTTAATGTGCTTGTTTGAGTGTCTGTGAGGCCCATGCGAGCCCCTTTATCTCAAATCCTCCATTACCAAAAGACAACTTAATAAGCAAGCAATCAAGGACTATTAGGACAGATGCTCAACAGCAGGCTTCGATGACAGCTTTTAACCATGAACATAAGAGACTGAAACTACTTGTGTGAGGGCAAAGGAAGATCACAGAATGAACTCTGGTTTGGGCTGTTTGTAGTAAACACTAAGTTCATTAGCACTTCTTTCATTTCACACGAAAGAATCAACCAAAGCAATTCATGACAGCCATATAAGCCTTTTAAAACTGAGCTCTTTTTGAAGTGGTGCGTGCAAGTACAAAGCAAGTGACAATAAGTGTGCACATGTGCACGCAGTATCAGTGCACGTGTGTGAGTATCAGAGGCAGGTGCAGATCTCAGAGTTGGCCACCAGTAAGACGTCAGTTGGAGCTTCTGAGGCTCCGTCTCGGAGTTACGAGCCGCATGTAAACCAGTAGCCGCTTTTTATTGGTGGTGGGTTTAAATTAAACTACATTTGTGAATATGAGGCTACACAAACAACACAAATGGCAGACACACATGCACACACAAGAAGGGATGTTCCCAGTGTTTGGTAATGAATGACGCATTTGACAACGTTCCACAAGCCTGCTTTTTTTTCCCTCCGCGGAGAGATTAAACGGAAAAACACTCAAAGCAAAGGCAACACCTATAATATCATTAGAGCTCCACCAAACACACAATTTCCTCAAATGATAATGTAACTGCTGTTTCTGCAAGAATGCCACAAACGCTTTAAGGATACGCCAGACTTCATATCACACCTCCGAGTTTGAATGTACTTGGTGTAAACAAACTCTGGCACTGGCAATAGACTAGACTTTTTGTCTTTAACTATATGCACATGCAAAGTTACTCTGGCTTAGCCACAGTCATCTATAATTCAGAATGAAAAGTGCCTTCATACTTGATAGAGTAACAGGCTTAAATGAATAAGAGCTGACTGCTTAGAGTTAAAGTCAGTGGGGTAGGATGTTTACAGGCCAACAATGCAGTCTCATGTGATCCACCATTATAATTACACGCAAGAGCAGATCTTTTTTTCAAACAAATTAAAACCCTGAATGGGCCCCCGTAAAAAGTGCAACGGATATCGAGTAAATAAGTGAAACGGGACGAGGGTGTGCGTTAGCCAAAAAAACAGCAGTTTCAACAGTTTTTGCTGCCAATTTTACTAATGCCATTCTGTTGTGTTAAAAACAGACACTTTATCAGCTCCACTTAACGAGCGCAGCACCATGAGAACTGACTCCTGCACACATATACTCTGTGAGAACCTCGTGTGAGCAGGCGACTGCAGAAAGTTTAGGTTTGGGTGGAAAAAAATTTAACAGAGAGAACAAAATTGTATAATGTAAAGTTACAACAGTGTTAAGAATTTGGTTTGCAGTGCCTGTCCACTTACCATCAGGTCGGGCCTCATCATGATCATCACCATTATTATCATCATCAGTAACTGATCTTTTCCAGAGGGGAGTACCTGGTCAATGGTAAGTGACAGAATGGAGCAACAAGAGAGAGCTACAATCAATCCTTTGCCCAGCCCAATGAGACTCATCTAGGATAGACCAAGTTAATAATGATCCTCAATTAGGCTGTTAGCAGGCAGAAACAAACACACACATACACACACACTTTTCCACACACAAAATGCTAATTCACGTGTAGATGAGTGACATGCATTGGGCTACGTTGATGGACAGAGACTTTTTGTATGACGTATAGACCAGCTGACTATTTGTCTGCACACTCACGTCCACAGCAGATGACACAGGGGCAGAGTTGTGAGAACCAGTCTCCCAGCTGCTGTGGGTCCACCTCCATCTGGAGCATAGGCTAGAACCCCCACATCACCACCGCTCCATCATCGTCATCATCACCCTGCCTGGTCACTTTACCACCCTACACACTCCCTCACTCCCCCTCCATATCACTAGGGCCTGTCAGTAAGACGCTTGTTATGCTAATCTAGTCTTTGGACGATGGCCACTCTCTAGTACTGGTTAGCCGTGACAGACTGCGACAGCACCACCCCCTGCCTGTCCAATCTGATTCTTTAACTCAGTCTTAGAGTCCCCACCAACCTTCAGGCTCATCTTCTTAAATAATTCTATTCTCAGACTGGATTAGGTTTCACGAAAACATTTAGATTGGATTTTAATGAGAGAGACAAGTGCTACACTATTAGTGTCCTACCTATCACACTATGTTGCACTTCTATAATTTTGAGTGAAATATCTGTAAAAACAAATACAGCAATAAATATACATGTATAAATATACAGTATACAAAGCTTTAAAAACAAACCAACAAAGAGACAAAATACAGACATACAGTGTAAACTTTTGAAAGCTGTAGTAAGGCAACACAACAGTGAAATGGTGCAAAGTGTCAGATTCAGTGACAGACAACAAAATGTAACAAAAGTTGGTAAGTTTAACCAACATAACTGCCTCAGCAATTAATCAAATTTTAAAAACACTTGTTTTTGGAGATTTCATTAGTTAATTAATAATCTCCAGAGGTGGGAAGTACCAAAGCACAAATACAGAGTATTCAGGTAGTTGTACTTTACTTGAGTATTTATTTTTACTTAAGGTTCAGCAAAATCATCTATAGGGTTTAAACTCTGGGGTTAAAGTGGGCTGGAAGAAGTGCAGGTGTTCGTAAGTTGTGGTACTTCAGAATCTAGCTAGCGCTACGGGAGAAGAGGAAGCATGAAGGGAGAAACTGGTGCACAGTGGCTGTGGTGCTCATGGTCAGATTTAGGTTGCATCAAGTGTAGCAGAGATGAATTTGCATTTAAGCTGATGATGCTTAGATTTATTCACTAAATTCCAACTTTATACTAACTGTATACCTACTAGTATAAAGGCAGTGTAAACACCATAGCGTCAGTGTAGGGGATGGACAACAGCCAAGATCGCTGTGAAACTGCTGACATATTGTTGAATTTAGTTGTGTAAATCTACAAAGAGCAGCAGGTCAGCTGATCACAGTCTGTACACTAAGAAAATCTACTAAAGATCACAATATAAGTTTTTGTGAGTTGTGATTCTTCTCCCTATGCTGAGACATTATATAGATCTTAATGTTTCCCCACCTGCTGAATCCCGCTGTAACCCCTGACTGTACTCATTTTACTGTTTAGCCGTGGAGGCAAACTCTCCTCTACAAAGTAGGCAACAAAAACAGTTATGTTTTAAAATCATCTTTCACTGCTTGTGTCCTACATAACAGGTTCAAGCTTAGTATGTTTTGGAATTTGGACTTATATAAGATTTGTATCCTAATCTACTAATATTATTTTATTATTATATTCATAATAAAATATTAATATATTATATTAATATCCGGGAGGAGGCCCCGGGGCAGACCCAGGACACGCTGGAGAGATTATATCTCTCGGCTGGCCTGGGAACGCCTTGGTGTTCCCCCGGATGAGCTGGAGGAGGTGGCTGGGGAGAGGGAGGTCTGGGCTTCTCTGCTTGGGCTGCTGCCCCCGCGACCCGGCCCCGGATAAGCGGCAGAAGATGGATGGATGGATGGATGGATATATTAATTATTACTTTTTACACCTCTGACAATCTCAGAGAATTTCAGCTTCAGTAGACGGTGAGAAACATTTGTGGGCTAGAGTGAACGAGTGAGTGGTTTTCTGCAAATCTCTAGTGGCAAACAACAACACGGTCCAGACTTTATGATAAATGTGGCTAAAGAAATTAAGATTTGTAAGTACCACAATTACACACTGAATACTATTTAAAGTATCACAGTTGAAAATATCCAAAAATCAAGTTTTGAATAGGTCAAATGTAATCAAAGAAATTAGTGTAACATTTTGACAGTTAAAACAACAAGGGTTTATTTCCCAGCTTTTCCCCTGAGCTATGAACTCTATCACGCAGTCTTCATCAGACACTGGAGTTTGCCCACTTCTCACTTAACTGCTAACATGCAAGGTGAGTCACTGTTTGGATTTCATTTGTAATGCCTCTGGTCCAGGAAATGTACAAGAAAAGCTTTTTCAAACTACTATTACCAGAGAAAAGGCTTTCCTGCTTTAAAATTAAAAAGTATTGAGAAAAAGGTAAACTAATAAATGCTAATAATCTTAATTATACTGCTTTCTCTGTTTTATTATTTGTGCAAACCATAGTTTAACCCATAGTCAAAGCTGATCTTTTGGAAGAAGATCTAGTGGACTGGAAGTGTTGACTGATGAACAAACTAGCGCCAGCCTTGGCTTGAACAAGCTCCTACAAGCTGGAGGATGACGTTCAAACTGTCAGCAAATGACACACTGCAAAGCTAAGGTTGAGTTGATGTGGTATGGATATGATTAGAGTGGTGTTGAGACTCAGCCTAAATAGGTAGTTAGCTGAGAATTATAAGACCTCGCAAACAAGCAACATTAGCCCAGATTCCTACAGTCCCACAGCAGCTAGGCTGCCTCTTGCTTTCATTTGCACCGACAGCTGACTTTCCCAGCACTGGGAAAAACACAATGAAAGGTTTTTAGGGCCTTTTTAAAGCCATCGTCCGTTAGAAATGTGGCAGCCCACCATGGGCACACAGACACAAACACAAGCATTCTGGGTAATTACTGCTAACGACCCACCGCTTGTCAGCCAGACCTCCTATTTTTGCCATCGCTGTGCCAACACCCTTGGCCTGTGACATCAGAGCTTGTTTTGTTGTGGGTCAACTTTGCATGTGGATGCTTTTAATGACTCCAGACAGTGACAGACGTGTGTTGTGTGTGCACAAGCAAACATCAGCATGCATAAAGAACCACAATGTAAATGAATATAATTGTGTCTGTACAAACAAGATGTTCAGAGAGTGCAGATAAGAACATCAGAAACTGTGTGCGTGGCTGTGGCACTGCACAGCTGGCTTGTGCAGGGCTAAAGCCAAGATGTTGGTCAGTGTGCAAGAATGGAAGCCAGCAGGATGCCCATGAGAAGAAAGTGAAAGTTTTGTTGACTGCTCTTTTTAAGAAGGGTTATGACTGTGCAATTCAGATCCCACGCCTGCCTGCCAAACCTCTAGTGACGCACACAACATACAAACACACATGTCTGTGTATAAAAACACCACCTCACACAGCACAGAAAAGGGATTTATTTTATATCAAAAGAAATTCTACATTAAAAATAAAAACAATGCTCAAACCACAAAACTAGCAGGCTGTGTCTGCAAAAGTTTAAGAGTACAGCAGATCACGGCAAGTCTGCTCAGTGTGTTCAGAGAAAAACTGAACCAGTTCTGACTGGATCACACTTTGCCTTAAGTCAGTGAGATCAAACATGTTCAAATGATAGCATAATATAAGTGATACTAAAAGACAGAAAACTGTGAGAAGTACTTTAAATTAAATGTACTGCTACCATTGATCAGGTTGACACAAGGTGTATGTTTTTTAAGTCAGGTTGCATATTTTCACCTAACTTTTATTTCAAACTATCTTTCTTTTACTAAGCATACTGTATCATTATAACTAATATTAAATAAATATTCTCTGAACTAAGCTGTTTCCATCCATATTTTTCCCCTGTCACACTCACACACATCAAAAGTATGACAGTGCCCTGTTTGGGTAGGGTGCCATCTCCTGGTTGGAACAGAGCATGTAACTGCCCAGAGGTGTGTAAAGCAGGGCTGTGGGGTTGGGAGGGTGGGGTGATAGGGGTTGTTAAGCTCTCTGAAATTGGTTACCAAGTTGTCACTGGGACATTCTTTCACAACCTGTCTTTACAAGTTTGGCTTGGCAACACCACCAAGATGAGATAGATGTCTCCGACCAAAGATATCTCATTTACAACAGGAAAATAACAATCCTTACATTGTAGCGATTGGATGCAGTGAAAGCAAAAGTGCAGATTGTTGTCACACTTATTCAAAAACTACATAGCTGAGTTTCATTAAACTTTGTGGGAAGGTTAAGTATGAGTAAAGGAAGAACACTTTCATTTTTATGGGGATCTGGATCACATTTTTAAAATTGCAAAATAAGGCATTTCTCTGAATGCATAAAAAAAATGCATCAAAATTACAATTTATGATCAAAAATGCATTCAATTTTCTACTTAGAATGTGCTGGTACTGTGCTCTCAAGTAACTAGCTGGATTTTTGGATATGACTTTTGAATGTCTAATGTGACACTGGATGGGCAGGAGCATATAAGGAAAGAATGTCTAGCTGCAGAGACGTGCTAGGTAGCAGGTAAATCATTGGTCACCTCAAGCCAGTTAAAGAGGCCTAGTAAGGAACAGGAGAGGAAGAACGTTGACAGAGGACTGCACACAAACACTGTCTATAGTGTTTAAACAGTATATGTGCTAAGGCAAAGTAACAGGCTTAAGGATCTGATCTCACTCACTGCAGTTGCTCTGTGCTGCAGACGCCAGCTGGTAAACATGCCGAAAATGGGCTAAGTCTATGTTTGTATGGGAGACAGCGGGAGTTTCAGGGTTACGAATTTAAAGATTGTGCAATAAAAAGGAAACAAACCGTGATCAGAGTTCGTACTCTCACATGCAGGGGTGTCAGCATGTTGAAAATCTTAACTGCATACCTGAATCAAAAGAACTTTGTGGTTGTGTATGTGAAAGAGAAAAAGAGACAAAGACAGAAAGACTGAGAAAGATGGACAGTTTTACTGCAATGTATCTCCTTCATGTCTTATCTTCCTTTCCCCCTCTTCTCCTGTCCTCCATGTGAGGGCAGTTTCTCTCTTCTTTATGACTCTTTATCTGACATGAAAGGCACTAACATGGGATACCCGCCATTACGGCTCCATCAACATGAAAAGCCCTGACATGGGATTCTCCACTGCAGCTCAGCCCATTAAGGACGACTGGTGATCCTGTGCTCTGTCAAGAAGCTGTCACAAGTAGACAGCGCCAACATAATGAGGACTTAAAACCTTAACCTTGCCTTTAAGACCCCTGGTCAAAAGCTGCAATAAAAACCTTGAGAGGGCACCTACTGGCTGGCCCGCTCAGTAATTACAACCCGTGTCTGAGCATTAACCCAAAAGGTCCAATAGTTTAGATATACAAAAGAGTGTGAGACAGTTCAGAACTAAGGTTGAAGGGTCACAGGCCTAATACCATGGTTGGCACAGTTTAATAAATAAACCAGCTGTTTAATTCTACTTTTCACAATGCCAACTAACTTCTCTCTTTGTCTTTGGAGTAGTTCAAATCAAGAATGAGAAACTCACAAACACACAAATCAAGGGAAAGACTTTACAGAATCAAAGACACCAATTGAGGTGTGCTTGCTTACTAATAATTTGTTAGACACAATACCTCCTGACACTGGGGCATCCATGAACACAGCACCCTTCTTCTCTGCAGCAACTGCCATTTCTCTAGAGACAGCAGGATCAATTGTGGAGGAGTCAATTAACAAGGTCCCCTTCTTTACCTTCCTGCACCGAGTAAGAGAAAAAAATGTTGAGTATGGGTATGAGTATGGTGCTTAAACTAAGGCCTATCTGGACAAGCTTGTATTTTTTTAAACACCACAAAATCCCCACTTACCATTTATAGATTTTAAAAATACAAGGAGAAGATACATGAATGTCACAGAAATCACAGAAACACCAATAATAAAGTTTCTTACTTGAGGATGCCATTTGGGCCTGTGTATACTTCTATGACGTTGGGACTAGAGGGTAGCATGGTGATGATGCGGTCTGCTTTCTCTGCAACGTCTGCTGGGGAGTCCACTACCTGAAAACCATCAAAACAAAATACTCGATACTTGATTTTGTGACTGCCAGTCACCTGTTGCGCAGTTCATTTTAAGAAAAGTTGTAAATTATTCCACAAATAAGTGTTTACATGTGTAAATGCAACGTGTTAATAACAGTTTATTACCTGGGCACCAGTGTCCTGCAGCTCCTTGCAAGACTGAGGGAAGACATCGGTAGCAATGACAGGATACCCATTTTTTAACAGGTTTTTGGCCATGGGACTGCCCATGTTTCCCAGACCAACAAATCCCACTGGTGTCTTTGAGGCCATTGATCGTGTTGATACTGTTGTAAAAACAAGATTTAGTTAAAAACTAAATCAACAAATCTGAATGAAGACAATACTGCTTTCTACTGGAGGTAGTGCTGTAGAAATTTCCCTATGACTAATAGCTAGTGTAAAATTCTAATAAATTAACTAATTAAAAGTGGATAAAAATATCTCAGATCTTAGGAAGTCTAGCCAGGCTATTAACCACTTCTAGCTTAGCCAGGATCCAGACAGGTTAAAACACAATGGAAACTCTGGCAACGAACCAACCAGACTGCAACAACAGGATTGGGAAGGGAAGAAAAAGCACAAACAAAAAGCCTAAAGCTTAAATTCAGCCAAGTCTTCACCATATTCAGGAAACCAACTTCTCCCATCTTTCAGTAATACTTAAATGACGACACGGTATTCTCCAGTGCTGGTTTAAAATGACCAAACTTCAAGTACTGGATACTTAACAATATTGCAGAGGCATATCTATTGTGATTAATTAGAAGAAGAAGATGCTTTATGGTCCATATTGAAAAACACCCATTTACCACTGCATCAAAACCCCCAATTAAAATCCCTTATGTCAAAGTCACCATATATTTTATAACAGCATTAAATTTTCCTCCAGTATTGTGCATTGCTTTATGAAGTGTTAGTATAACAGCACAGTGCATAACACTGAACTGCAAATGGCAACTTTAATAAAACATTAATACTTGTAACAGGATGTTGCTTTCTCGGGTATTGCTATACATGGCTTTCTAAGGTAGCACACTCAGCTGATGTAATGCAGTACAGCACATGTTTAATTCCGACAAATTTTTAAAACTGCATTTAATTCAAAAACATGTAAACCAGATAAGAGAAAGTTGAATTAATACATCTTTTGCACAAAATTAGTAAAATTAAAAATTAGATTTGCTGTTGTTGTTTTTTTTTTTTTTTAATTTATTAAGAAACAGCCTGGCGTGTCTTGCACTTTGGGAACAATGGACAGAGTATGCGTTTGCAACAGTGATGCAATGCAAGCTAGTGTTTTTAATGTAGTGCAGATTTGTGAGTGGCAAATAAATATTCATATGAACCACCTAAAACCACCATATCGCATATTCCTGCAGAAGTCCCGAAACGAGCTTTTCGTGCCATTGCTATTTCTGTGTGCTCATCTTCGTTGCGCGTAGTGATGTCCAACTTGGACATCGTCCAGACTGCAAACACCTAAGTATTAATACTTTCTTCAGAGGGCTAACGAGCTAGCTAACAAGTACAGGACTATTCCGCCTGAATTTACCTGTGAACACACACTCGTAAATGAATGAAACGGCGAGAAAAAAAACCCGTCAACATAAGCGAATACATTACCGAAGGCAACGTCGACATGCTTATTCCACCATAACCATATATACCGAGACCCTCTGAACAGCGAAGCCATACTTCTTTCCCCTTGACCTCGGCGTACGGTGACAGCTGTCAGAGCCAGGAAAGCTACGCCAAAGGGTTATGATTGACAGCGTTTTCCACCAATCGTAACGGGGGATAAGTTTGCTGAGCCAATGAACACGAGGCAAAAGCGGGATATCCTGTGCCTTTACTTATCAATGCTCTTTCAATCTTTACAATCACTTAATGACATGACTAAAAAAATTTAAAATCATTCATTTAAAAAATTAGGTTAATTGAATCAATTAAAATTAATGGTATGTTGTTAGAGTTGGCAAATGACCTCAACAGTAATCGTTTCAAGTCTTGTGCGATTTTTTAATATATCTAAGTGAGATAAACGAGGATAATAATTAAAGTGATTTAAGTCACAGGAGTAAATAATAAAGTTGTTACGCTGACCTCTTATCCTCCTCTCTATTCACAGCAGCATCACTGGTACTTCTCAGCATCCCGGAAGTCCAGCATCATTTTCTCTTTCAGGAAGAGAGAGACGCATCATCGCCAGAGCTTTGACAACAACGGGGACACTGGCAAAAATATCGGCCAGGCCGGCAGAAATTTACTCTGTTTTGCAAGTGGAAATCCAATGAAAAGGGTACCCTTTTTAAATTCAAGCTAAAATTACGCTTGTGAAAATCGTTGGTCTCCTTTCTCAGCCTTCCAGCTAGCTGTCCGACTAGTATAATGTTTAGCTAGCTGGTGACTTGACAGGACATGGCCTGTTCACAAGCTAATATTAGCTCCTTAGCCATAACAAATAAGATTAACTCCAGGCTAACTGAGCTCGTTTCAAAGGGCTGCGCTCTACTTTAGTCGTCGTGTGTTACCTTCGCTGTGTTTTGGTGGAAGCGGATCATTGGTCAGACATTGTACGTTAGCGGTTTAGCTTAATCGAGCATCAGTTTATGACTTAGACACTTGCATGTTATGTTTATCAGTCCAGCGTTGGGTGTATAGGAAATGCGGGGATTTAGGGTTTATCGTTTTAGCTTGCTTCGCACTTACGGAGATGACTTGGTGACCGTGATGCTAAGCAGCTGCATCATTCTTCTTGACCACGAACAATAGCTCTGACTGTGCAGTTTAAAGTCAGCTGCCTTACTTTAAGCTAATTTATCACAGCGGTGGGGCGGTTTCTTGGCATATGGGGGTTTACACACTCCTAAACAATGTCAAGATATTATAAATATAATGTATCTGATACCTCCGCGGTTTCCTATTTAACACCCTAGTTCTTCAGCAGTGTAGTACTGCATAAAAATGTCTTTAACGAGATGCCCATAGCAGCGAGATCTCTTTTCAGATTTTGGTTCTGTACATCACCACAGTGCATGAAACAACTCATATGCAGTTGAAGTGCCGACTTCAGTGGATTGAACAAAAAGATTGCATAAAAATGTGATGAATTTTTAACACAATTCCTTAATTTCAGGTGCTCAAAGGTAACTGGTAATTAAATTAATGAAAACAAAATGTTCATTTCTAATACTTGGTTGAAACCCGTTGCTGGCAATAACAGCCTGAAATCTTGAACACGTGGACATCACCGAATGCTGGGTTTCCTCCTTTTTAATGCTCTGCCAGGCCTTTACTGCAGAGGCTTTCAGTTCCTGTTTGTTTGTGGGCCTATCTGTGCAAATTTTTGTCTTCAACAAGTGAAATGCATCCCCAGTTGGGTTAAGTTCAGGTGATTGACTTGGCCATTCAAGAATATTCCACTTCTTTGCTTTAATATAAGCTCCTAGGCTGCTTTGGCTGTATGTTTTGGGTCATTATCCATCTGCATTATGAAATGCCGCCCAATCAATGAGCAGACAGTATTTCTGAACATCTCAGAATTCATTTGGCTGCTTGTGTCCTGTATCACATCATCAATAAACACTATAGTGTCCCAGTGCCACTGGCAGCCATGGATGGCCAAAGCCATCACACTACCTCTGCAATGTTTACAGATGATGTAGTGTGCTTTGGATCATGAGCTTTTCGACGCCCTCTGTTCTTGTCATTATTCTGGTAGAGGTTGATCTGGGTTTCATTTGTCCAAAGAATGTTTTTCCAGAACTGTCCTGGCTTTTTTTTTTTTTTTTTTTTTTTTTTATAATAAGTTTTTTTTTTTTTTTTTTTTTTTTTTTCTCCTTTTTGGTTTTTTTTTTTTTCTTTTTCCTTTTTTTTTTTTTTGTCTTGATGATTG